>CADEPE010034777.1:0-10314 GCA_902829205.1 Fraxinus paxiana | reverse complement strand
GCAATACAAATTTTTCAATATAATTTACATCATTTAATTAGAAAATTTTACATGTATATGACATCAAAATTTTTGAAATTTTACATCCGAAAATGTAATACTCCATGTAAATTTTCGAATGTAAAATTACATGGGGTATGATTAATTTTGGATGTAAATGTTTCTATGTAAAATTCCCCACAACGTTTTTACAAGATTTATTATGCCCCATAACTCAAAATATCTCCATCCACCCTTGCCCTTTGCTAGTCAAGGTAGTTAAAAAAAAATAACTTTAAAATGCATGGAAGAAGATAAAATAAACTCCAGATTTATATTTATTTTCACATGACTCGAAAATAATTCAAGACAGAGGGCATACAGGTTTATTGCCTAGCGCCGATCTGAATCAAGGACTTTCGCATACACAAGCCAGAGGTGACGGTTTACCAGGTTCTTTACGTACAGTTTCAACACATTTTCCTCCTTTCTTAAATCCTTTTTCGATACAAGTTTCATTGCAGTCTGGAAAGTGAGAGCATGGCCCTTGATACACCAATTCACATTTCACGGACGTCTGGAGAAAAGCCATGCAAATTAGCCCAATGAGGAGAAATGCTCGAACATACATAATTCTCTTGCTTTCCATCGTAATTGATATGATTCCTCTTGTTTCAAAATAAATTCTAGAGATAAAAATAATGTTATTTATCAGCAATGGTTTAGGTGACAATAAACCCCATTACCCTTTTTATACTAAGAAGGTAGCATGTAGTCCATTGCTAGGTAAATTGATAATTATCTCTGTCTTGATAAATAGCATTTTCCTTCAATAATCTCACTTGTAATCATTAATACCCCATTAAACATTTCCTTTGCTTTAAACAATCATTAAATACTAAGGATGTGCTCAAGTGAGATTTTAATTAAGTTCAATAAATTTAGGTGTCCTTAATTGAGATTTTATTCAAATTTTAATTAATGGATTCTTAGGAACTGTTATGCTTTGCCACCTAGGCTCCCATGTGGCTCAGTTGAACAACCGAAGTACCTTCCGCCGAAGCCATGTGGTATCCCACGTGGAGTAGGATCTACCAGAGTCCAAACAAATTCGACCCACCGAAGCCCACTCTTACTGAAGCAAATTACGAGGCTAACCCCTTTCGAAGCCCCTTTGCTAAAGACAAATTCGAGGTCCAAACGAAACTTCTTTGCCGTAGTGGCGAAGTTTAATGAAGTAGAATTTGAGGCTCAACTAAGGCTAGTGACGATCTACGTTTGATGATCTTGAATTTATGAAATCCTTTTAGAATGATTGATTGGACTTTTGTAATGAGTAAAAAGGTCAATTTTGTCAGCATAGGTTATGGGGTGGTGCCTACTTTTTGGGACATCTAATGCGCTGCTAGTGGAGTCAAAATTAGTACCTAGGATGTGATACTTCAATAAAGGAGATGAAGTCACATGTCGCCCCATCCAGTGGTTACTATTTTACATGAAACACTATAAATATCCGTCATTTGGAGGTAATGCAAAAATATTGACTACAAGCCTATCTTCAATTTAGATTAATCTTTGGTTTTTAGTGTTTGAGAAGTGATCTTGATTTTGAGTTTGACTCTTAGTTGGTCATTCATTATCGTGTGATTTATCTCATTATACATTGTCGAAGCATGAACATTTTTGTCTCATGTTATAAAGCTTCTCCCACGTGCAAACTTTGTTTTATTATCGATTGACAATCATTCCACACATGTTGAAATTATCTTGAGAGAATGTGAGTGGGCTTGGTTTCTATTGTCCACATCTACAGTGTAAGAATCGAGGTCAAAAAATTGGGGCCGTCTGTGGGAAACGTTACTATAACCACGAACATTCCAGTGGAAAATGTTTATCGGAGGATAGTTGCGCATCCCCCTTAAAAAATGATTTGTTCTTTAAAAAGAACAAGAGGAAGCACCAAAAGTTGAAAAAAATTGACAGTTTAGCTAAGGAAAAATGAGTTCAAATCGTAATGTCTCTCCTGGACGGGTAAGAGAAACCTATGATGATGAGGCTCCATGAATAGCGGCTCCAATTGGTTGGCACCGACCTCACTACCACCATAGGCGTGGTGGTGGGATGAGTGTAGCTTTTCAACTCACTAGGGAGATGGCAACCGTGGATGCCAAGATGAGGAATATCACCCACCAAAACATGGTCATGCAAGAACTCCTTATGCAGATGCAAAGCCAAGGAGGACTTCGCATCCCTCTTTTAATTTGCATCACAAGGATACTATTCGTGTGAGGATAAAGTCCAAAGTTAGAAGGCCCCATATCCCAGGCAGGCTAGAGAAGTTACCCCCTTGAAAGGAAAGTGGGGATTGATATTTTCTCAAACTATGCTTTTGGCCGACCCAACGAAGCCCATGTTGACATGGAGGATAATATTCTCTTCGAATCCGTGCCAAAACACGTGCCGTAAAGGTCTATTAATGTGTTTAACGGAATTAGCCCTGTGAGAACTAGGCACAAGCTATTCTAGCCACTTTCCACACCTAGGCACATGTTATCCCACCAACCTCTGACACCTAGGAATAGGCCGCAACCACCACCTTGACCCAGCTATCGGAGAAAAGGTAAGGACAAGCCCTAGGTTCTATCCTACCTAGAAATAGGCACAACAAGAGGGGGGAGATGGTAAGGGATCAGGTAGGACCATCTCATCTTCCGCCCAAATATCAGGCTGATGAAGAGGAAGACTCGAATGAACCCCAAAGATCTTGTGAACTCGATGACGATGATGAAAACTTTCCTTTTCAGAAGAACAAAGAAATGCTCCTCTCCTGAGTCACTATGTGCTGCCAAGATACCAAAGTATGACTAAAGAGGCAACCCGACTAAGCATTTGAACAGTTACAAACACACGAGTCTGAGAGGCGCACACACTGTTAAATGCAGAACCTTCTATTTATACTGAAATTTGGTACATTAGGATACCCCTAGGGAGTATTAGGAGTTGGCCAAAGTTCAAAAGTACATTCCTGAAATGATTTGTTATGAGTAAGGAAGGAGAGGCTTATATCCAACGTCCCCAAGACATGAGGCAACAGTCTGGAGAGATGCTGAAGAGATGACATATTGCATGTAAATCACCGATCAGGAGGTGTTATCTGCACTACGAGGTGGGCTAAACATGAACACCATCTTCTGGAGGGATGTGTAGAATCAAGACCCCACAAACTATGCGCATTGTTGGAAATGATCAGATGCGAGATCATCAACAAAGAGTTGATTGATCGTCGAAATAGAGTCAGTAGGGTTCTTCAACCTCCGTAGAGATAGCATGGAAGAGTACCCACCTCTCACCTAATAGATTACCAATGGAACCAGACTGGTAATGAAGTTGTTCCCTATTCCGAGCAACCACTTACCACAACCACATTGAACATGGTGCCCGCGCTGTCTTACGAGAAAATGACCTTGAAATCAACATGAGGCAAACTAGATCTTGGAAATGGGCCCCCTAAAGAGGGAGAGGTCAAAGGCGCAGTTAAAAACTAGGAATAGGTCGAACAATCATCGACATTGTACTTATCATCATTCCTACCATCATGACACAACATAGTGTATAGACATAACCCAACACCCTAAGCAGGTGAACACACGAAACCACCAAAGAAATAATCACCCTACTAGGGATATGCGGCGCCTAGGAAGGATCAAAGGCCTAGGTGTAAAGAGGCTAGATCCTACAATCAAGAGCCATTCCCATGGTAGAGAGAATTCTATAAAGAAAGGCCTAGGGAGGCACAACGACAACGTAGGAAACCCACGACTAATATGGGAGATGCTTCTATCCATGAAATCGATTCGATTTTTGGATGACCCTACATTGGAGACAATACAAAGAACTCATAAAAGAACTATGCTAGAAAAGATAAGGACCCTCCAATGACTAGCTACATAATGGATAGTAGTTCCCAAAGGCAATTACCACCCATTGCCTTTACTCAGGAAGATGTCAAGGGTGTACACTTTCCTCATTGCGTCTTTCTCGTGGTTAGGGCCATTGTGGCTCATAATAGGTTAAAGCAGATGTTGGTTGATAGATGTAGCTCCGTCAACATCCTTTTTTAGATCACTTTTGACAAGATGATCGTTGATCACGAGTTAACCCCCATAACAACCCCACGTACGGCTTCACTGGTGATAGCATCATCTCAAAGGGAAAATAACCCTTGCGGTAGAAATGGGAGAGCCATCCCAATAGCTTTAAACTTCATGGAATTCTTAGTAGTGGATAACAAGTCAGCCTACCATGGGGTGCTAGGTAGACTTGCCTTAAAGGACCTATAGGATCACCTTCATTCATCACCTATGCATGAAATTCCTTACTGAACATGGGATTGCCACAGTTACGGATGACCAAAAAGAACACGGGTATGCTACATGAACTTGATAAGAAAAATTGAACCAGGAATGTCAACGTGGTTCTAATGGATGTTGATATGGTTGATGCCTCAGGAGATCAAAATTCTGGTTAAGAAGATGCCAAGATGACGAATGCCCTTGAGCAGCTGGTCATGCTGATGAATTAGACCTTGGTGTTATTAAGCTTGAATCCCGAGCAGCACTGGTGAAGGAAGTAGAAAGCTTCCTGGTGGATCCTCAAGACCCCAACTAAGGCATTCCAGGTGGGAAAATGCCTGCCATCGGAGTCCAAAAAGAGACTTAAGGATTTTTTGTGTAAAAATCTTGATGTCTTTGCATTGAGGCATGAGGAGAGAGATTTGTGAGAGAGTCGAAAGAAAACACAAGTAAAGAAATCTATGATTTATTTATACATTTTCAGTACTGTTCTTTATGATTATTAGTGGATTCGAGCATAATCTATTTTGTAGATAGTCAACGGGTTAGTAGACCTTTGGCTGAACATCCGAGCCCTAAAGGGCAAAAAGTCTTGTGTTTTTTCATTATTCTACGATTTTAACTTACTGCAACATTTTTGGTATACAAATCTTGATTCTAAGACCAATAAGTGGTATCAGAGCACTCTTTTGAAAAGGGGTTAGGGTTAAAATTAAAATCACAGAATTGAACGTTTTAAACACTTTTTGGCTTTTTCTTGAAAACAAACTGTGTTTTCATAAGTTTTTTGGTTGAGTTTTTTCTTTCGAACCAATTCTTGATTGGACTCTTTTCTAAAATTTCTTGATATACTTAGTGACCGACTATCAAGTTTTTGAATCAATGGTGTTTTTTATGGAAAACAAACTAGTTTGTCACTGATTTGTAAAATCTTGTATTCTTACTGAGTTATTGGTGCTCTGATTTCTTGACTCACAACTGAGTTGTGATCTTTTGAGAACTCATTAGTGACAGTGAGTTGATCTGACTTATCCTTATTTCTACTGGTTTTCTCGACTCACTACTGGTCACACTAAGTTACTGTGACTCGTTGGTACTCTGTGCAATATTCTAAAACAACTGAACCAGTTCTGGTATTCCCTTACGATACTTCTTTTTCTAAAACATTGAGGTTTCAGCTCTGGTATAATTTTCCATACCTATTTTATTTTTCAATCAACTATTAAACTATTCTTTGCCTATATGTGATCTGGTTATTAAGGTTAGTGATCATCCTTTGCTTTCCTTTGTCCAAGATCTCATCCGAGGATATGGAAATTTGAGGGAGTAGGGGAATTAAGGATTACCACTCATTAAACCCGTCAAATTGACTATTTAACTTGATAATACTGTACTTGTTGATCAATTGCGTACTTTGATATAACTTTCTATAATACTTGAATTTTATCTTTCTTTTCACGCTATCTATATTTGTTATACTATGTTTGGTATATAAACTTGAGTCCGTGAATGTATTTGCTATTATGACTACTGCGCATAAATTTGAAGTAGAAATTTAGAGATAGACTAGAGACTTTAGTATGTGGTGTCAGAAAATGAGGGCTCTGTTATTACAATAGAGGTGTGCTGCTTCCATTGATGGGGCTTAGGGTACTAAATTTAGTGCTTATATGAAGCAGGAGTTAAATGAGATTGCTTGGAGTTCAATATTTCTTCATCTATTTGATACTGTTATTAGAAATGTTGGAGAAACTTCTAATATACAGAGTCTTTGGACCAAATTAGAATCTCTCTATCTAACTAAAACCATGCCCAAAAGTGCTATCTCCTTAGAAAATTCTACAATTTTAGATTTAATCCCTCTTCCAGTTTAGAAGAAAACATTGACAAATTCACAATACAGGTTCAAGAATTAACTGACTGTGATGCAAAACTATCTAAAGATCAACAAGTTGTTGCTCTGTTGTATGCACTGGGTGATAAATACAGAGAACTAAGAAACGCCTTATAGTATGGGAAAACTAATCTTATTGTTGATATTGTTACATCATCTTTAAGAAATAGAGAACTTGATCTAAAAACTGAATTCAAGGACTCTAAATTTGGAGAAGGTTTGAATGTTAGGGAAAAGGTGAATCAGAACAAAAAGGGGAATCAATGTAATTTTATTTCTCATAAGAAAGGAAAACCTCAATTTCCAAAGTTCAAGAATCAGAATATGAATCAACTAAAACTGAAACTGCAAGCCAGAAAATGTTATTATTATGGTCAAATAGGACATCTCATAAAAGATTGCTTTAAGAAAATATCTGATATGAATGAAAAATTTACTTCAGATGGGTCCGTAGATATTGTCTCCAATAATGAATCTGAAATACAGAGAGTTGTCCTTGTTACTAACAACTAAAAGAAATCTAAATGAGTGGGTTCTTGATTCTGGTTGCTTCTTCCATATGTGTCCCCATTAGTGAATGGTTCACTAATTTTTCTGATCTAAGTGGTGGTCAAGTTCAAATGGATAATAATATGACCTATCAGATAAAATGTATTGCAAACCTTAAGCTCTTATTAGAAAATAATCATACCATTGATTTGTTTCATACCAGATATGTCCCTGATCTTCAAAGAAACTTGATTTCTTAGGACAACTGAATGATAAATATGAAATCAAAATTCATAAAGGGCTTACCAAAATAAGTCTTAACTCAAAAGAAATAATTTCTTCTCCTAGATCCAATGAGATTTTCACACTGCAAGCTGAACTATTAGTTGGAAACAGTTCTGTAGCTATGAAATCTCATGATGATAAAGCCCTAATTTGGCATAGGAGACTTGGCCATATTAGTGAAAAGAGATTGCTGATTCTAAATAAAATGAAATGTTTTGGAAAAGATAATATTGAAAAGTTAACATTTTGTCAAGATTATGTTATTGGAAAACAAAACAAATTGTCTTTCACAGCTGGAATTCATAAATCAACTTCAATACTTGAGTATTTACATGCAGACCTGTGGGGTCCTGCATTAGTGAATACTTTAAGTGGATTCAGATTCTACTTATTAATAGTAGATGATTTCTCAAGAAAAATTTGGACTTTTCTTTTGAAGAACAAATATGATACTTTTCAAAATTTCAAACAATGGAAACTAATGATTGAAAATCAAACAAATAAGAAGGTCAAAGTACTTAGGACAGATAATGGTCTGGAATTCTGTAACTATGAATTTGACTTTTTTTGTATATGGAATTCTAAAGTATAGAACAATAACTTACACTCTTCAACAAAATGGTATTGCTGAAAGAATGAATCTTATTGGAGAAGGGGAGATGCATGTTACTGAGTTCTAGCCTTCCAAATTTTTTTGGAGGGAAAAGCCCTAAAAACTGCCACTTATCTGATCAACAGAATTTCCTCAAGTGCTATTGATTTTCAAATCCCTGATCAATTATGGTCTGGAAAGTCTCCAAACAATTTTAAACATAGGGTGTTTGGTTGTACTGCATATTCTCATCAAGATGTAGGCAAACAACCCAGATCTCAAAAATGTATTTTTCTGGGTTATGGAGAAGAAACTAAGGGTTATAGACTTTGGGTAAAAGGAAATGATGGGTTTAGAGTTATTATTAGTATAAATGGGGTCTTCGATGAAAGTCAGTTTCCCTGTAAAAACTCCTCAAATCAAAACATTGATCTTACTACTCCTGTTAAACAAACTGTGTTGGAAAATAAAGAATATGATCTCACTGAACCTGATAATTTGATTGAGGTAGAGACTACCCAATCTGAGATAGATTAGCCTCCAAATGAGTCTGATACTGAAGATCAATTTCAGGATACTGCTCTTGAAAATTTTCAGTTGACCAGAGATAGGGATATAAGGAATAGGTTTCACTCTACTGGAATCAATACTGATGTATTTGTGGCCTACTACTCTAAACTTGAATCTGTTAATTCTGAACCTACAACCTTTGAGGAAGCTATTAACAGTAAAGAATCCAAACTTTGGCTAGAAGCCATGCAAGAAGAAATGCACTCTTTAATTAAAAATAAGACATGGATTGTTGTTGATAAACCCAAACACCAAAAGATTGTTGATTGTAAATAGGTTTATAAAATTAAATAGGGTGAACCGAATTCATTTGGTAAAAGATATAAGCCAGACTTGTGGCGAAAGGTTTTACAAAAAGAGATGGTATTGACTATAATAAAATTTATCACATGTTGCAAAGTACACCTCTATCAGAATTCTGTTTGCTTTGACAGCTCATTTCCACTGGGAATTAGACCAGGTTTATGCCTTTCTAAATGGTGATCTTGAAGAAACCATTTATATGTATCAACCAAAAGGTTTTGAACTTAACTCAAAATCAGATCAGGTCTGTTAGCTAAAGAAATTACTTTATGGCCTGAAACAAGCACCAAGACAACGGTATAAGAAATTCTACTCCTATATTCAGAATCTAGATTTTCTTAAGAGTAATTTTGATTCATGTTTCTTCTTCAAAGGGTAGGGAGGACCTGAATATGTTTACCCATTATTATATGTTGATGATATGCTTCTTGCTTGCCATAATAGATCTGAAATTGATTCCGTTAAAGAAAAACTTAAAGCTAAATTTGAAATGAAAGATTTAGGACAAGCTAAAAGAATTTTAGGCATGGAGATCAAAAGAGATAGAAAAATTGTGTTTTGTATGTGAATCAAAACTCTTATGTAAATAAAATACTTAAAAAAATTTCTATGGCTGAATGTAAATCTGTAACTTTGCCTATTGCAAATCATTTCAAACTTTCTAGTAAACAGTCTCCTAAAACTGATGAAGATTATGATAGGGTGAGTAAAATACCATATGCAAATGTTGTTCACTCAATTATGTACCTTATGATTTGTCCCAGACCTGACTTAGCTCATGGTATAAGTATACTTAGTAGATTTATGGCTAATTCGGGTGAAGCACATTGGTCAGCTATATAATGGATGATAAGATATCTAAAGGGTTCAACTGAATTAGGTTTAAGGTTTCAAAAATGTAATGAAGGTGTTATCCTGAAAGAATACACTGATTCTGACTTTGCAAGTGATTTAGATAAAAGAAGATCAACCTTCTCTTATGTTTTTACTCTTTGTGATGGCTGTGTTAGATGGAATTCTCAATTGCAAAAACTTGTGGCATTATCCTCCACAGAAGCTGAATACATTGCAGCTTGTGATGCTGTTAAAGATGGATTGTGGTTAAGGGGTCTTTTGAATGAAATTGGTTTCATGAATAAGTAGTTAGAATATGCACAGATAATCAAAGTGCTATCCTTGAGTAGAAATCCTATATATCATGATACGACTAAACATGTTGACATTAAATTTCAATTTGTTAGAAATATGGTTGAAAAGGGCTTGATTAATCTGGTTAAAATTCCAACTGAGTTTAATCCTTCTGACATTGGTACCAAGGTGTTACCTCTAAACAAATTCAGAAGTTGTTTAAAAAATTTAAACATATCCTCAAGGTAATGGATTTATTAAGATTCTAAATCTACTTTTATTTTTTACTTTTTATTTTTTAAATGCAAACTTGTTGCTTTTCTTTTTATAAGTACTTTAGAGCAAATGAAGCAAGTTGAGTTATGTTTTGAATCCACAAAAGAATACCAAGATTGTTTTTTCCAATATTTGTTTGATCTCCCTATTAACCAGTTCTACTTGTCCACTAGTTTGGGGGTGGTAAGAAGTTGAAATTTTATGAACAACCCCATACTTTTTCATTAAGACTTCAAATGAACGGTTGCAAAAGTGTGCGCCTCTATCACTAATATCACTCATGGTGTACCAAAGCGAGATAAAACGTTTTTCTTAAGGAATTTTACAACTGTTTTATTGTCATTAGCCCTACAAGCTGCTGCCTTTACCCACTTAGACATGTAATCCACTGCTACAATGATATATAGATAGCCAAAAGAGGATGGAAAGGGTCCCATAAAGTCAAT
>CADEPE010034761.1:0-12685 GCA_902829205.1 Fraxinus paxiana | reverse complement strand
CTATCTTTTTGGGACAGACAAAAATAGTATACAGGACTATCTTTTTGGGATGGAGGGAGTATAGAATTTGCAAGATCATTTGTAATATCAAGGATCAAGGGTTTAAGAGTCTAAAGTCCGAAAATCCAACCCTTTTTCCAATTAAAATGAGGGCTTATTTATAGTGTTTCGACCGACATGGTGTCCGTCGGAGTAGAACCTCGTGGTCTCATCTCCT
Source organism: Fraxinus paxiana (assembly GCA_902829205.1). Taxonomy (NCBI): domain Eukaryota; kingdom Viridiplantae; phylum Streptophyta; class Magnoliopsida; order Lamiales; family Oleaceae; genus Fraxinus; species Fraxinus paxiana. Next base: position 12,468 of record CADEPE010034761.1, on the reverse strand, counting down.
TGACTTAGACTTCACATGTCTATCATACAATAAATACATTGACAATGTGTTAGCTGCCCTATACAATATGTTGACACACGTGACATTCTTTATTACAAACGTTACATCAATTATTTCTAAAGATTGCATAAGGATCTTGTATGAGACAGCTTCAGGTGAATTAAGAGTCTCGGAGGAATCTTAGTGTTGGTTCTCTGTGTGAAAAGTTTCGACTTCTTCCATTTCTTTATGTAGCGCTTCGGATTCACGCACTTCAGCTGTTTAGGCAATGTTTCGGCGTAAAAGCTTTAGCCATTCCTATGGTTTCTTTATCTTTGACCATTGGGTCTTTGTTGACTTTTCTATACACGTAGGTTGCTACATGGCACTTTGACTTGAGTCTCGACGATGAGGCGTAACAATATCCCCCCAAGTCTAGGCATGATTATTTATGTAATGTATGAACTTGTATATATATAAAAAAAAAATTGTTGGTGATGATTTTTACCATACCGCAATAGCCCCCAAGTCTAAGTATAAACATTTATGTTATAGTTAGAATTTAAATGTACCCGACTTGTGCGAACTATCTGCTCGTGATGTCCAAAGTTGTATACTTCGAGATATTTCTCTTTCTGGAACAATTCTGAGGAGTGTCAGCAAAGCGAATTAAGTCCGAGGTCGTATCGTCCGAAGTTTCTTTTCACATCTGAAGCCTTATTCGAACTGGTTGATGAAAAGTGGCTCTAACCCTTGCTAGGTCTTCAACTTGCTAATTACAAGGAGCCTGATTTTAAAACATTTGGGAAACACGAGGCGTCCTCAATTATTGCAACCAAATGATTTGCCGTCTTTGTACATTTTCAAGAAAAAATAGCTGAAATGGTTCAACTTTCAACGAGCGCAATTGTCGTCGCATTTAATGCGTAATGTGGCTATCGTACACACGTCTTGCGAAGTTTGGGCGCATGAAACATACGCTCTGATCTGAATCATAGAAGACGAAGCAGCTAATGTGTTGAGTGATTCAAATTAAAACTTCAAATGAACAGTCAGATGATCCGGATCGACATCCAACGGCTGGGATTGAGAGCCTCTACGTATAAAAGGCGAGTATCCATGGCATAATATCATTTTGTCTTTCACGCATTCATAATTCAAATTCTTAAAAACTCAAAGTTTTCCTTCTCTCTTTTTGAATTCATAATCTTTGGTGGTTTTCCTTAAACTTTCTTCACCTAAATTCGTAAGTTTCTTAATTTTTAACTTAAAAATCTAAATCAATAGCATTTTCCAACTCTGCTGCGGAGGATGTAGATATTAGCGAAGTAGTAACTGAAATGGGGGTTGAAATCACATGCACAGCAGACTTGGTCTGAGCCATACAAGTTGGAAAAAAGTGTGTTGCCTAATAAGGGTAGGAGAAACAATAAAATAGCTGGGGGCAGCCAAAATCCCTTCATTTGTAAATTCGACCTACCTAGCCAACCTTAGGGAAAAGTACCGTATTCCGTATGACATAGAACTACTTTCCCCTACTCCTGATGAGCCGGCCTACTTTTCGAGGCAGGGCTACATAGCTGTTAATGAGTTTATCCTAAAGGTCAGGCTTCGCCTACCTTTACATCCATTCTTTAGAGCTGTAATTAGGTTGTACGGGCTGACCCCTACCAAACTCGTCCCCAACGCTTGGGCCCAATTAGTGGGGACTTACTTCCTCAAGAAGGAAACTTTTCTCGGAGAGGACATGCCTCTCCACATTTTTCAAATTGTCTTTCAACCCCGGGTTATGGGAAAAGAGGACTCAAAAGGGTGGTACTCCCTCTGTCCATAGGATCACATTCTTCCTTTGTCCTGGGCCTTTTCTCCTCCATCAAAGGATGGAATAAGACATGGTTTTGGGTAATGGGAAAGTGGCAGGAATGTGAGGGTGATACTGTGCCTCGCGTGAAAGTTCCGACCTCCTACTTCAAAGCCCGTGAGTGTTATTTATGTTTTTTTATTTCTTTGAATGGATGAATCTGATGTTAACATTATTTTTTTTTTTTGCAGGGTCGATTGAGCGCTTCAAGTTGAACGAGAGTAATTAGGAGAATTTAAGTGACATCTACTGTTGACCCTCATCCTCTCGCTATTTTGATCGTCTTAAGTAGATTCTTTGAAGAATTCTGCTTAATGGCCAAGAGAGGTATTGTTTTCTCCTCATTAAACTTCATTTTATATTTATATAACTATTTCTAACTTCGTTGTTTGCCTTTGCAAAACGTTTTGAGAAAATGAGGCACCCTAATCCTGACATGGCCATTCTTACTGCCCATCTACCTCCGAAAGAAAAGGCTTGAAGCCCTCATCTGTTGTGGCGAAAAAGGTGAGAGAACAAGTAGAAAGGGTCAGTTGGAAGGCTAGCAGTCAAAATGAAGGGCGACCATCCCTAAAAGACAAAGGGAAGAAAATTGCTGAGGAGGTCTCCAAGAAAAAGCATAGATTATCTACCACTAGATGGGTGGTTCGAATGACATCCCTCCTCCTCGCTCCGACGTTTTTACCGAGGAGAAGATATTGATAGCATCCATAGTCGTGGCCTCTTGGGGATAGAAAAGGCCAGCTGCTGTGGAGCCCAGAGGTAAGACTCTTCAAAAAAGGTGAGGTCTACAACTGACTCCATCGTTTCTGAGGCTCCTCATCGATCCAAACTCGTCGTCAAGAAGAGGATTGATGAATTGGCTTTGGAAGCTCTTACCCTTATCTCTCTGGAAGTCCAAACAACAACTGCTACCTTCCACAAGTAGTGGATAGAGAGGTGGCAATCCTTCGTCGAGACCAGCAACGTCATGGACTTATTTTCCATGATGGTAAGCCATGCGGGAAAGGCCTTTGGGGTTGCCGTAAAGGCTTAAGCCCTCTTTAAAAACCTTCAACGTAAAAATTGTGAGTTCGCGAATAAGGTCTCCGAGGTTGATGAGGATGCTAGTAAATCTAAAGCAGAGGCTGAGGCTCTAAAGAAGAATAATGGTGAGGAGTTCGTGAAGCTCACTTCTGGCTTGGCAGAAATCAACAACTTGAAAAAAGAGGTTCACTTATCTTATAGTAAAGTGACCTCACTTACGAATCAGGCTAATAAAGACTGGCAGCTGAAACCTTGGAGAAGGCTAATAAAGAACAGGTGGGGGAGTTGGACTCAAAAGTATCAGTCCTTACAGAAGAGATAGAGATAGCTCGGCAAGATGCTCAATCAGCAGGGGATGATGCTGTCAAGCACTACATCGTGAAATTCCATTTAACAGAGGTCTACCAAAGCTTTGTAAAATATTGACGAAGGTATGCCTACACTAAGATGGTGGAGTGGCTTGAGGTAAATGTCCAAGTGATAGAAATTGAAGACGAAGCAGTGGCACCTGATGCAATTGTTCCTTTTGTAGCTCCCCTCCTCTACCTATATGGATAGTCTTCTTTCCTTTTTTTGTATTTTCTATATAAATGGCTTTGGCCCACAATTGTAATTTTTTGTTAAATAAATAAAAATATTTTTAGCTCATACTAGTGTCATTTATTTTTGTACCTAATGTTTCTGTTTAATATATTGTAATGCTCTTCAGTGCAGTTCGAGCTACTTCCACTTCAATAATAACATCAAACTTATAATTTTGCTTAAGTGTTAGAAAGTCATGTACCTTCATAAGTTCTAAATCTATGCACATCAAACTGCAACTCCTAACCATTTCAGACTTTTGTCCGACTTTGTTTATTTGTAATTTGCACAAGTGTTAACAATTCGCTTGCCTTCTTTTCCTTAGCATGGGGTTGAGTGATTCGCCTATACTAAGGTTTTATTAACAACTTTTGTTGTTAGAGGCATGTGCCACATTTCGCGAGTGCAGAGATGGTCCATTTTAGGATCCAGCTCCTCGTCGAAGTGCTCACGCGTCTCTTCATAGGGACGAATCATCTATGAAGAAACTCCTTTTATTTTTTACAAACTTGACTTAATGAATATTAAGAAGCAGTCTAACTTGACACAGAATATAATTTTCCTAAGCGTGAGGTTGAGTGGTTCACCCTTGCTGAGCTTTCTTTAACAACTTTTGTTGTTAAAGGCATATGTCGCTTCGTGAGTGGAGAGGTGGTCCATTTTAGGATCCATCTCCACGTCGAAGTGGACACGCGTCTTTTCATAGGGATGGATCATCTATGAAGAGGCTTTCTCTTTGACTTTTGTCAATAGGAGGCATTTTTGTTAATTTTAACTTGTGGAAATTTAATTTTTCAGATTACGAACTTTGTTTCCTGAACGTAGGATTGTGGGCTCGCCCATGCTGAGGCTTCCTTAACAACTTTTTTTGTTAAGGGCATGTACGACGCTTTGCGAGTAGAAGGTAGTCCATTTTGGAATCTAGCTCTTTGTCGAAGCACTCACGCTTATCTGCATAGGGACGGTTCGTCTATGCAAAGGCTTCCCCAAGTACTTTTGTCTCTTGGGAGGTATTTTAATGTACAAATAATTTGATAAAGTCAATTTCATTAAATCAAGAATTGTACAAACTGGATATTTACATCATTACAAATAGTGTTTTCGTAGATGCTCTACATTCCATGGATGAGGCTGTGCCTTTCTATCCATATTTTCAATTTTATATGTTTTAGGTCGAACCTTTTCCTTAATGTGGTAGGGGGCTTCCCAGTTAGGACCAATGGTTCCTGCACTGTGTTCTTTGGAAGATAAAAATACCTTTCAGAGCACCAGCTTATTCAAAAGAAATGACTTCTTCTTTACTTTAGAATTGTAGTATCTAGTCATTTTTCGCTGGTAAACAGTCAATTTTGCATGAGAATCATCCCTCATTTCTTCAAGAAGGTCTAGTTCACATATCATTATTTCATCATTAGATATTTCACTATAATTATTTCAACGAAGAGATGGCATACCGACTTCAACTGGGCTCATAAGCTCGACCCCATAAGCCATAGAGAAATGAGTTTTTCCCATAGCAGGTCTGCTTGTAGTTCATATAGTCCCAAAGGAGTTGAGGCAACTCATCGGCCTAGGCTCCTTTAGAAGCATCCAATTTTCTCTTCAATGTGTATTTGATTGTCTTATTTACAACCTCCACTTGCCCATTTGTCAGGAGATGGTGTGGGGGAGGAAAATGTTTCTTAATGCCTAGTTCCTCACATAAGTCTCTGAATTTCTTGTTGTTGAAATGTCAACCATTGTCCGAAATAATTGAATGGAGAATTTTGAATCTACAAATGATGTTTTTCCAGAAGAACTTTGAAGTATTGGCTTCAGTAATTTTAGCAAGGGGCTTGGCTTTTACCTATTTGGTGAAATAATAAATGGCGACAATTACGAAGCTAGAGTTTCCTCTCCCTTTAGGAAGAGGACCTATAAGATCAATTCTCCATTCAGCAACGACCAGGGGCTAGAAACAACGCTTAACTCTCGAAAAGGCTTCATTTGAATTGTTGCAAAGTGTTGACACTTATCGCATTTCCTGACGAGCTGTTGTGCATCATTTTTCTAGGTAGGTCAATAATATCCTTGCCTCAACATTTTCTGTGCCAATGACCATTCTCCTGTGTGATTGCCACATATTCCTTTATAAATTTCTTGGACCACATAATTGGCTTGCTCTCCACTTATGCACCGTAGTAAAGACAAGGAAAATCCTTGTTTATACAGCACACCATCTTGGAAGATGAAGTAAGGGACTAGTCTTCTGAGCTTTTGTGTCTCCTCTTTATCAGAGAGTAATGTCTAGTCTTTGAGGAAAGATATGATTGGCTTTATCCATAATGGAGTATCTTTGACCCACATTGTTTCTTCGCCATGGTGGTGGAAGGTTTAGGAAGGTGCTCTATGAGCACTATAATAAGCAATTCAGAATCTTTACTGCTCGCCATTTTGAAAGGGCATAGGCATAAGCATTTTCTGAGCGTGGTATTTGCACTAACTCACATCTTTCGAAAGTAGGAATGAACTTCTTAACCAATTTCAAGTATGCGGCCATGGACTTATCTTTAGATGAAAACTTGCCATGAACCTGGCTTACTACTAGTTGGGAATTACAACTAATTATGAGCCTTTTGCATCAATTTCCCTGACAAGCCTGAGGCCAGCGAGGAAGGCTTCATATTCTGTTACATTATTGGTGGCTTTGAAGCCGAACCTTATAAAACTGGTAAGCTTATGTCCTTTTGGACTTACAAAAATCACTCATGCTCCTGACCGGTGTCCCATGATGATCCGTCGACAAAAAGGTTGTATATAGGAGGTTCGATGGGCTCCATCTCCTCCTCCACTTCTGGAATAGAGGTGAACTGTGCCACAAAATCTGCTAGGGCATGTCCCTTGATGGCAGCCCTTAGCTTGAACATGATATCAAACTCGCTGAATTCTACATCCCACTTTAGTGATCTCCCTGAAGCATCGAACTTTTGTAGCACTTGCTTGAGGAGAAATTAATTAACACATGTGTAGAATGGGCCTAAAAATATGGCATCAATTTCTGAAAAGCTATCACCAAGTATAGTGCCAGTTTCTCCATATCTGGATAGCGAGTCTCAGTTGTTAAAGGTGATTTACCTACATTAAAAACAGGCAGTGGGTGATCATTCTCCTCTCTTATTAGGATTGAGCTAATAGCCTCTATAGTGGTTCGTTGGCCTTTGGTTTGGAGAGGAGGGGAGCCTGACCTAAGTGCTTCTTCAACTCTTGTTAGGCTACCTCACATTCCTCTATCCATTAGAACTTATTTCCTCATTTCATAAGTTCAAAGAAAGGTAGGTACTTGTTCGTGGCCTTAGAGACGAAGCGGTTCAACGCAGATACACGTCAGATAAGGCTCTGCACCTCCTTTGATTTCTGAGGTGATCTCATATCAATTGAGGTTTTGATCATTCTGGGTTGGCCTCAATGCCTCTCTGGTCAACGATGTAGCCCAGAAATTTTCCAGAAGCAACTCTAAAGGGTACTTTAAAGGATTAAGCCTTATCATATACCTCATCAATATTTGAAACGTTTCACTGAGATGATTGACATGATCCCCTTGCTTTTAAGCTCTTCACCAAGTGACCCTAGCATTTTTCAACCCGAAGAGCATGACCTTATAGCAATAAAGACCCTTGTTTGTTATCAAGAACATGTGTTCTTCATCTACTAGAAACATTGGGATCTGATTGTACTCAGAATATGCATCCATGAAGCTAAGAAGTTCATGTCCAGCGATTGAATCTACAAGTTGGTCAATCCGGGGAAGTGGGAAGCTGTCCTTGGGACAAGCTTGATTCAAGTTTGGAAAATCTACATAAATCATCCACTTGTCGTTGTGCTTCTTGACCAACACTAGGTTAGAGACCCACTTTGGATACACAGACTCTCGGATGAAACGATTATCCATCAGCCTCTTAACTTTTTCTTTTAAAGCTTTATATCTTTTTGGATTGAGAGTTATTCTCTTCTGCCTATGTGCTGTGGTATTTGGATCAATGTTCAAAAGGTGACAGCTGAATTTTGGGTCAATATCGACCATGTCTTCGTGTGTCCAAGAGAAGACGTTAGATTTTTCAGCAAGAAACTTTTCAACTTCTCATTGGCTTCTATTGGCAGATTTCTTACAATTTGTAGATATTTGGAGAGGTCATGTAGGTCTACTAAGAAGCTCTCAAGTTCTTCCATAGGGGATGTTTGAGGTTTGCAATCAATGATGTGAGGGTCCAACTTCTCCAAACTCGCTGCTTCTTTAGCAGCTCCCTTCTCCAGGAGTCACCTCTTCTTCACAGATAACATCTTCTTAAGTACCTATAAGTCCAAGGATGGTCCCTTTTTCAGAGGCATCCATCATTTTGACGCCTTTTCCTTGCTCATAGATTCTTCCTAGTTGAAGGACGTCATCCATGTCAATGCTTGTGATGATCACATTGACGCTTCTTGGTTCGGCTTTCCTTCGAGAATTCGAGTAATATTCCCTCACGCTCCTTTGATCACATCTAACTATAGCGATGTCATTCTCGATTAGAAACTTCATGTATAGATGGTGAATGGAAGTAATGGTCTTAGTTCTTTCAAGGCTGGCCTCCCCAGCACTCTTTGACTACCGAAGCGATTATCCACCACCAAGAATTCCATGAAATTGTGAGCAGTGAAAGGTGAGGTCCCCATCTCTATTACTGGACTAATTTTACCCATTGGGATGATGTTTCGCCTATGAAGCCATACAAAGGGGAACTCATTAGGGTCAACTCGTGATCAACTTTCATCTTCTCAAAAGTGGCTCTAAAGATGATGTCAACGGAGCTTCTATTATCCACTAACATTCTTTTAGGTCATTGCATATTACAATAGCTCTCACCACTTGGGTGTCACAGTGTGGATAATGCACATCTATTGCATCATCTTGGGTGAAGGTGATATCCTGAACTTTTCTTTCAATAAAGCTCGGTTAAATTCAAAGCTTGTCATTTGGGGGTCTGCCGCTTCTCTGGCATAATTTCTCTGGGAGTTCTTGGATTCTCCCCCAACGTATGGGCCTCCAAAAATTGTATCAATTCCTCATATGGGCTCTTAGCCAACATTCTCTAGGGGGCTTCTTCTTTGTCTTTAACCATCCCTAGTTTGTTCCGTATCAGTGTCTCTCCTTCTGGGAGCGTCGTTTCTATTAGGACACCTCGACTCAACATTGTTCGGTCTACCTAGGACAAGCATCTCTTCGAAGGCACCTGTTTCTCCCTTGAATGACACTCTAAGGGTACCTCGCAATGTCCCTGCAGCCTTCAATGATATGGCTATTGGAGTGAAGGTATGTACAATAGAAGGGCACTTCATCCCTATTTTTAGGTCCAGTGCCTCTCCCCCTGCCTCTCCTCATTTGGGAGAATCTTTAATAGGGTCTATTCTAGTACGTTGCAACACCAGGGTTAACTTCCTAGTAGGCCAAAGTGGGTATTGCATTTAGCGTCGCTACAACTAATGCTTGTTTGGGGTTGAGAGGGGTCGATTGTCCTACCTTATGGTCCATTAAATGTGAAGTTAGGCCTCTTCTTCCTTGTATTTGAGGATGGAGGAGTCCTTGGTTAGCCCTATTCATGTGACCTCTCAATTCTTCATTGAGGATATCACGTCTTATCATTCCCAATAAAGCATCATAACTAGTAGGATCTTTGTTTTGCACGTCTCTCCAAAAGAGATAGTTCATGTCCAATCTTGCACATAATATGTCATCTCGTCGGTGAAGTGGGACAAGAAAATTTTCGAAGACTCGCCTTGCTGTTATCGCATATCTTGCAAGCGTGGGATAGGTCATTATCCTTCTTTGCTTGTGGTGAAGCACTTAAGGAATGTTTTTTTTTAAATCCAGCCATCTTTGGATGCTCCCTTCCGGTAGTCTAGTGTACTAGATTTCACCCGCTCCACTTGGGTCAAGTGGAAAGCTCTACACTTCATGGCTGGGTGGCTCCCTTAAGATTCATGTGAGTTTTGAAGCCGTTGAGATGCTTTGCGGGATTACCTTTCCCATCATACCTGGAAAATTTAGGGAATGTAAAGTAGTTCAGTGTGGGGCCATTCCCAATGGCTTGTGAAAATGGTGAGTTATCATCATCATCAAGATCGCATGACCTTTGTAGTTCATCTGAATCGTTATCTTTCCTAAATTGAGTCTCTGGGGACAGATGGGAAGGTCTTGCTTCAATTCTGGCCCACTCTCGCTTCTCACGCCTATTTCTAGGCGGAGGGATATGAAGCGCTTCATCGTAAACATGTTCATCTCATCTTTCAAACTAAAGAGGCTCCTATTGCCTATTTCTAGGCACAAGAGGAAGTCCAGCCTGCCTATTTCCAGGTACAGGATGAGGTGGAGCCTGCCTATTTCTTGTTACCCTTGAGCTTAGCTTGTCGAAGACACTTATGGACCTTTGAGGTAGGTCATCTGGATAATAATTCGGGAAATTGAATAGAGCCTCATTAGGTTGTTCAGAGACGTAATTGGTGGATGTATCAACTTCAACCTCCCTTTCCTTGGGGGCTTCCATCCTAGTGTGATGTTGGTATCTAGCCATTTGGCTTTGAATCTTCTCTTCTTCGTGGTAGCACCCTTGTGAAGGGTCATGAAATACGTTTCTGGGGGTCACATGCGGAGGAACTGGGTATCCTCCTTGCCCGCATGCTCATCAGCAGCTCATGAATAACCATATTTTTCTGGGTTATGCTCCTCATATTGGCGACCATTGTGATCATTTCTCTAGTAAGTCTTACTGATATCCTGCCCCCGTCCCTTGACCTGCCTCGTCTGTGTTGTTGGCAAGGTCAACGGCGAGTGGCTGGGATGGCATGCGAGGGTTCCTTCGGGGTGCATTTTCTTCAATGTCCGGACTCGTGTCACAAGCTTTTTCCTGACTAGATGCTCCTTTTTTCAACGATCGAACTGATCTTGAACCTAACGATTTTTCCTTTAGATTTTCCAAAGGTTCTTTATTCAAGAACACCCATTTTTCAAAGGTTAGAAAATTTCTTTCAATTCGCTTACAACTGGCTTCTTCCTACGGGACTTTCGTGGTTAAAATGTATGGTTTCCATAGACGGCATCAATCTGTTGACCCCGAGATACTGATGCTTACGTGGATAACAGATGCCAGACCTACTCACACCTACTCAAGCAAATTTTGATACGTTTCAACCGGAGCACCGGTAAGAAACGAAATGAACGTACATGCGGAAGATGCTTCACGACGTAAGACAAAAGTGTTCAAGCATTGGCGGGTGGAACAAACATGATTGCACTAACACCAATCATCAATCGAATACCAAAGTAGACCAATAAAAAGATCAAACTAATGCATTTGGAAAAAATCAAGATGATACATGTAGAATTTGCAAGATCATTTGTACTATCAAGGATCAAGGGTTGAAAAGTCTAAAGTCCAAGAATTTAACCTTTTTTCCAATTACAAGGAGGCCTTATTTATAGTGTTTCGGTCGACGTGGTGTCTATTGGATCAGAACCTCGTGGCCTCATCTCCTTGAATGACGCTTCACATCACTGTCTATCATACAATAAATACAATTACAATGGGTCACCACCCTATACATTAGGCTAACACATCTAACATTCTTTATTATAAATGCCACATCAATTATTTCTAAAGATTGCCTAAGGATCTTGTAAGAGACGACTTCAGTTTCATGTGAATTAAGGGCCTAGGAGGAATCTTAGTGTTGGTTCTCTGTGTGAAGAGTTTCAGCTTCTTCCATTTCTTTATGTAGCGCTTCGGATTCACGCACTTTAGCCGTGTAGGCAGTGCTTTGGCGTAAGAACTTCAACCATTCATATGATTTCTTTTTCTTTGACCATTGGGTCTTTGTTGACTTTTCTGCCCATGTGGGTTGTTACGTGGCACTTTGACTTGAGTCTCAGTAGCGAGGCGTAACAAACATATTCAAAATATACATCTAGATAGAGAACTAATGAAAGAGATAATGATGCATGCAAATTATAGAGTAGGAAATTAATTTATCGAATAGATAACAGGAACACAATTTTCTAACAAATAAGTCGATTCAAATACTTAATAATGCAAGAACCCAAGCATATACCTAAATAAAATTGATTAAAACTGACTATAGAACCACAAGCCTATAACAAAAATTTAATCATTAGTTGGTTCCATAGATTAATTTCTTTTTACCAATTCTGAAGGCAGTTGGATCAATAAAAAGGGCAATAGATCAAATTACATGGTGTTGAGGCTTCTGATGTTGAAGTTGAGAAATCTCCGACATCAGGATTGATAAATATTGCAAATATAGGTATTGAGAAAATAATAAAAATCAGAGCTTGAGAAAGGTTGGGAGACTAAAAGTGGAACAAAAAAAACTCGCATAAATAGGGGAAAAGTGAAATAAATATTTAAAAAATATAAATTCAAAAATTTATGTGACACCACATGAACTCATGTAAAATCGTCCAAGCGTGTAGACATCTTAAGAGACAAGACAGGTTATGAATTCTTCTTAGTTGTGGCATGAAGTTGCTAGAACGGTTAAAACTCATTGCTATTCGAGGAAATCCAATGAAATAGATAGAACAATACGATAAGTAGTGGGCTATGTGGTGGAATGTTAGATGACAACATCGAAAGTGGAAGGCCGTAGGACGTAATGGTGACTGATGAAAATCATGATAGTTAGTGGTTGTTGTCCTCATAGGATACTTCGAAACTGAATGTAGATGATGCTATCAAGCATGGACATGTTTTTCATAGGATAGGTTCATGAACTATAAAGGCAAAATGGTGGTTGTTCTAAATCCATCCAGTGAAGAGGCGACCCTTTTGTTGGTGAGCGTATGGTGATTTGGGAACAAAGGCAACCATGAGAGTGCGCGAGTTGAACGACCACACATGACCTCATCATTGTTGGGGCACCAATAAAATAATTTGTTATTTGTGTATATATATATATGTACAATTACGTATTTAAAATTTAAAATTTTAATT
>CADEPE010034695.1:0-10714 GCA_902829205.1 Fraxinus paxiana | reverse complement strand
CATCTTTATTAGATGTGGAATTTTTTTCCTTTAACAGGAAAAAGCTATTTTGAGAAATATGTCTGTAAGGCAATAAAAACATAAACACAAATTGCTGTAAATATAGTAGTATTCATGAATGACTATTATATCAATGCAGTTAGGGACGGACCCAGCACCCGATCGGGGACGCGACCGCGCGTGCTGGGCTCCACTGGACCGTCGGAGTAGTTTGGGGAAGAATCAAAAGATGGTTTACTTCGCCGCCAGCCTGGTTCATCTTATTCATCCATTCTCCCGCCTTTTTTGTTTTGAACTTGGGCCAATTTGGCCCAGCCCATCATAATTTTTTTTTAAAAATTGGGCCAATGTGTCCCAGCCTATCATCTTTTTTTTTTTGGGTAATTGGATTGGGCCATTTGTTCTGGGCTCAATCTTTAATTATATAATATATATAGGCCCAACCCAAATCCCATTCTCCCCAAATTCCCAATTCTTCAGCTTCTCCAATGTCTCGAGTCTCGCCTGTCGCTGCCAGTGGGTGAATTGTTACTCGTCCACCACCACCAGTCCTGCCAAGCTGGCCAGCCAGTCGTCAGGCTACAACCTTCCGTCACTCCGTCTCCATCAGCAGACTCAACCCTTGGTCAGTGGTCACAGCTCACACGCTCGCGAGATTTGGTGAAACCGTAAGTTTTTTGTTCTAACTTTCATGTATTTTTTTGTGTTATTTTCTATTTATGAGTTATGAAACCGATTTATGTAACTATGTTTAGTATGTTGTATCATGTATTATATCATATATATGATTTTTTACTCAGAATTGGGTTGGGAGAATTGGAATTGGGAATTAATTGGCACTTTTCACTTTCAGACTTCAGTTCATTGATTTTGATTTGAAATGAGAAATTAGTTGTATCATTATCATAAAATTGAAATGAGATTATGATTGTCTCTTAATTGGGGGAATTGGAATTGGGAATTAATTGGCTCTTACTATTGCTGATTGTCGACGTGACGGGTCAACGTCCGTCCGGACTGAACTTCAATGCTGGGTCCGCCCCTGAATTCAGTCATAGTCATTATAATTGTTGTATCCCTTATAATCCTAATTATTCCTTATAAATATGAGACTTTGATTTTTAATAAAACAAATAAGTTTATTGGCTTTTCTCTTGTGTTTTCTCTTTTTATCTCTAATTTATAATATGTTATCAGCACGAAATTCTAATCAATTGTGCTAAGAAAAATTATTTCTCTTTCTGTTTGTAAATCTCTAGCCAATTGAGGTAGAAATTTTGTTTCAATCAATCAAAGAAGTTAAGAAGTTCTAGCTAATTGAATTTTAAAAAAAAAAATTCTACTTAAAGAAAATGTCGGTATTCTCTTAATTTTAAATTGCATAATTAAGAAGTTATTTGATCTATTTATATTGATTTGACTATATCAATTTATGATAGATAAATATTTGCTTAAATGTAATTTTTTCTTCATTTAGTATTCTAGTACGATATTCCAGAAGAATATTGTATATTATTCTTGAGAGGAAACAATATAAATCAATATTTCAAAAGAATGTTATAGTATTCCTTCACAATGAATATTACATTTATATTATTTTGTTTCTTTTTAAGAAGCACAAATTTATACATACAATATTTAAAATAATATTTTATTATTACTCTTGAAAATCTATAATATTTTTTCTTATCATATTCTTGAATATATATATTTTTTTTCTAATTGTGCTTTCATGAAGAAACTCAATTTATAAAGATTTTGAAAAATATATTATGGTAATATTGAAGCAAATATTACTTATCCCAGAATGACAAAACGTTACAATTTTAATACTTCAGAAGAATCCATATTACTCTTGAAGAAATAATAATAAAATACAACATAATTTCGAAGTAGCATATATTTTAAAGAATATATCATATGTGCAAGTTATGAATTTGTGTTTATCCATGATAGAAAACATACAACTTATGTCATGTAAACATTTATTTTTATATGATTACATCATAGTTAATTATATTTTCGAGATTATATTGAACCAAAAGTTCAATTATTGTTTAACATGACTAATTAGACAATCACTGAATCAAAAAATGATGCGAAATTAAAATTTTGATACTTAACAAAGAACCTAAAGATTCTTCAATTCATTGAACTCCTATATATTATTTTTTTCTCTTTATTGAAAATTGATAACCAATAGCTAAAATAGAGATTGAATTTCCTATATTTTGGAAATCAATCAAAGTGACAAATAGGGCCCAATCATCATGGACATGTTAATCATCTAAATATTATTTGTATCTAATAGATTTGATACAATTACTAAATGATTACATGATGTCACAACTTGAAATTTACGAAATTACAGTTCAAATTTTAAATTGCATGCATAATTTTCAAATTGTGCAATCAAGACGGTGTATCTTGTAGATGCTAGTGATCCTAAATCTCAACCTTTTGATAAACGTTAATTGACATGTCGATAAATGGTTTAACATATTACTTGTTAAATACCTCCAATTAATTTAATTAAGAAAAAAATAATTCACATTGCTATTTAGAAAATGTTATTACGCATAATGCCAACATCATATAATTTTCCTTTTTATAATTAGCTTATGGTCAGAGCCTAATTTTTTTATCTAATTATTTTGTTAGTGCAGTATATGTAAAATATATCAATCATAATGTATTGAGATGGAAAGTAAAAATGTTGAGAATAAATGCGTAGTTTGAACCAGTATTCTAAATAGCGGCGCTGACTAAGCGCGAAGTGAGAGCAAAATGCATCTCTTAGCATATTTTTGCATTTTTCCATTCTTTTTCATTTGTTTTTTTATTTTTCACGTTTATTCATGCCTAGCGCGTGCTTTTTTACGCTTTTACGCTTCTTAACATTTTTAGGTCTTTCAATGCTTTTTTCCTCTTTTTTTACGTTTTTTTTCCTTTAATTATTAAATATTTTTGATTCATTTAAAAATTTAAAATAATAAAACTTTTTTTTACGCTTTTTAATACCTAGGCCAAAGCTCAACTTCCATACTTTGTCACACTTTACGTTTTTTTAGAACACTGGTCTGAACCCTTATCCCAAATAGGTAATATTTTATAACGCGGTTTCTTGAATGTCAATTTGATTGAATAATTTTCTCAGTATTAGGAGGAAGAATTAAGAAGTTGGAAATAATATACAAATGTATCACTATCCTCACAAAAAATAATTCGAGCCAGAAGCTTAAAAGATAATTTATTTAAAAGCATGTACTCAACAAAGAGATCAACAATATCTCACGCACCGGTTTTAAATGCTCCAACACGAATTGATGTCCTAGGAGGACAATTCGTTAGCATTATATTTGATATATCCATGGCACGCTTGAAGCGCAATTGTATTCTATTCTAATACAAAAAATCTCTAAACGATAATGTGGCAATGAGTAAAAATGGTCCCACTAAGGAGGCATATGCTCTTGATGAGTATTTAGACACAAGAAATTATAAAACCCCAAAAGTGGTTTAAATACCTGATACGTTGAAAATTGAGATATCTTAATAAGTTATATCATTATAAAAAATAAATGGAATAAAAAAGAAATGAAACATTTGTCGACAATACTTTTGTATATGATGTACTGTATTATATTATGAATAGCAAGGAATCGAAATAAATTCGTCGAAACATATTAATCTAAATAATGATTGGCCAAATAAAATGACGCGATCATACTAAAATTGAATTTATTAGAGAAACCTGAAGTTTCTAAATTTACAGTCTGAACACCTAAAAATGTATATACATAAGAAATGAAAATGGAAAAAGTAAAGTAGCAATATGAAATGTACTATTCTTTACATAATGAATTTCGTGAAAACTTGTATAAATAGATAAGTTCATGTAGTGGATGTAATCACATTTCTCTACCTTGTTGTTTGACAATGCATGAAATTTGATATGCATATAATAAATATGATTATAGTCAACTAATTTTATATAAATTTATACTATCATTGAAGGATTTAATATGCTTGAAGCATAACTCAAGTGATATTATCATGAAAACGAGTGAATACGCATTCTACTATTTTTCCTTTGACCGAGGTTTTGTCTCATTAAGTTTTCCAAACAAGAATTTTAATGAGACAACTTCTATAGCGTACTTCAAAGAATAATGTATTCTTTTTCCTTCATTAGGATTTTTCTCATAAGATTTGTCCTAATAATGTTTGAATGAGGCATATTCCTTGTGTAATGAATGTTCATAATTTATAAGACATTTACCCTCAAAATAATATAATTATATATTATAAATTGTGTACGAGATTCCTGAAGAGAACAAGACCTGTTTTCGAAATCATCATGTTACTACAGTCACCAAATGTTCATAAAATCTTATATGAAGACGATATTTCTTGAACATTATAACAAGGCAACATGAAATATGCTTCATCAGAAATTGTGAGATTGAAGATATTGATGTACAAGACATGAATGACTCAATATAAGATTTGAAATCAGGAAAATCAATTGTATTCTTTTTCCTTCGACCAAATTTTGTACCACTAGATTTTTTTGACAAAGTTTTAACATGACATCAGTTTACTCCAAATTATTTATTCTCTTTTTCATTTGTTTACATTTTTATCGCATCGAATTTTTGCCAAACAAGGTTTCAATAGAATAGTTATTGTGTAAATAGTCATTTAATGGGGAGTGTTTTAAATATAGTAATATTTATGAATTACATTTATACATGTGCAACTCTAGTCATTATGAATATTGTATTCTTTATAGCCCTAATTCTTACTTATAAATATGGGACATTGGTTCTTAATAAAATAGCTTCTCTCATTTTCTCTATAGTTTATAACACAAATAATATTTTATGTATTTGTGATATTTTTAATTATGTCTGCATATTTATTTTGTTTAGGTGTTTTTAGTTTGGCTAAATTATACATTTTATCTTTAACTTTTACACTTTGTTACACTTTTACTCTTAACTTTTTATTTTCCCTAACAATTTTCATTGTAACCTTTTATTAGTTAAAGAGATTCATCATATTAACGATTTTCATCCAATAACTTTGTTATTTTGACTTGAATAGACAAAATTGTCTTTAAAACTTTTAAAAATAGAGATATTAAGATCATCTCCATTGGTTTACGGCAAATTTGGTGTAATCTCTCCAATGGTTACACCAAAATTTACATCAAATTTAGTGTAAAAGTAACACCAAATTTGGTGTAGACAATCAGAGATGGTCTTACACCAACTTTTATTTAAAATTATTTAGTTAAAAATTATGTTATTGCTAAAATCGTTAAATTAAAAATTATATTTAATGAATTAAAATATTGCATTCATTAATAAATTTAAAAAATATTAAATACCATACCACAATTAAACTAAAAATAATTATTACGTATTACTTGATTAAAATTTAGAAGTAAATGTTAAATATTTACTCTTAATTTTTATTTTTTCAAGAAATATTTATTCATTTCTCATCACCTTTTATTTAACATATTTATTTTATAAACAAATAGTTAATCAACTCAAATATGATATGAAATTAAAGAAGTATAATTTTGAAATACTTATCTCAATAAATTTTATTATTATAAAGTAAGAATGAGAACGGGATGTCTCCAAATTTAAAGAGCCGAATTTAAAGAGTCAAATTTACTCTCTATTCAAAAAGTTAAAATGGAGTCTTTTAAATCTTATTTTAATAATTGACTCTCTAAAATATAAATTATCTTGTAGTTAAGTAGTCGGGTTAAAAGTAGGAACAAAACATATAATTTAGCTTTTTTGTTTATGGCCTAGTTTGTATTTTGTTGGATGATTGTTGATATGAAAAAAATTAATGTGAGATTATGCTTCAATTTTTTGATCCAAATTGATATTTTAAAGATCCAACGATTTATTAATATATCTTTGTCTTCAATCCCCACACTTTTTCCTACAACAATTTGGTAAAAGAAAAAAATCATCTTCATCACCAATTAGATAATTTTATCTCTGTATTTATTCTTCCACGTGTTTTTCAGATATGGGATTGATCAATCAATTTTCCAGATTTTCTTCTCTATGTCTGCTCAAAACAAGTATATGAAATGTTGTATCAAAACTTTTGTTCAATTTTCTTTTCCATGCCTGCTCAGAGCAAGTATATAAGACGTGCTTAAAATTTTCCAATTAATATATTTAAACTGGACAATTTATCTATCAATAACAAATGTCCCCTCTTTGGCCTTATTACCCAACAATTTCAAAAAACTATTACCAACACCATTAGTAAAATTATGATATTATTACAAAACATGCTTGTAAGGGTCAAATAGAACCTTAACTACCACAATTTTTGAGTGATATTAATCAATTTCCCCCAACTCCATGTAATGTATTGTTAATAAACAGCAGAGACCAAAAAATAAAAAGGACAAAATAGAGAAGTGAAAGATTTTAAAGGAGCTGAGTATTCATTTATCTTCTGTCACACACTTGATTTACAATCATTGAGCCCATTATATAGAGCTTCTACCAACGGTACAAACAAAAAAATAGGAACATGAACCCGTTAACTCCTAAAGAAGTGTTTTAAGTGCTAACTAACCAAAGATTTGGTAAATAATCCATGCCATATGCAACAGATTCCATAATAACCTAAAGACAAAATTAACCAAAGAAAATGGACATCTAGCACTAAAGGCAACGAAAACTAATAAAATATAAAGGAAATGTAAAACAATTTTTAACAATCCCTCCCTTAATTAAACTGAAAGTTTTCAAACATTCAGTTTGATATGCTTTCTATGAGACAACTTCTTTCAAACTTGATTTGTCAAAGTGCAGATCCCAAGTAACTTTCTGAGCGTCTAAAATGATGCCAACTTGAGGGTCTTAGTGAATATATCAGCAATCTGATCTTCACTCCTGCATTAGATGAGATCATTTAATCTATACACTTTATGCTCATTTCTGATCTTAACATAACCAGGAGGTTGATCAATAAATACATGTTCTTCCAAATCTCCATGTAAGAAAGCTGATTTCACATCCAACTAGAAAATAGGCCACGAGTTTTGTGATGCCAATGCAATCACCAACTTGATTGTGTCATGTCGTGCTACAGTAGCAAAGACTTCTCTATAATGTATGCCAAACTCTTGCTTATAGCCTTTAGCTACTAAGCGTGCCTTGTATCTATCGACTTCGCCATTTTCTTTCAGCTTCATCTTGTATACTTGTTTTACACTAATGATCTTTTCCCCTTTTAGAAGCTCTATCAACTCCCAAGTGTTGTTTAATCCATAGCCTTTCGCCATTTTGATTCTTTTTCAGTATCTTCGAAAGTTACAGGATCACAATCTGAAAATAGAGCAAAATGTGTGCGTGAATCTTCAAAATCGTTCAAGTCAGATACGTCATAATCAATCACCCATGCAGGTCTTTTTCTAATACGCTGAGGTTGTTCTTCTTCTGCATCGACTGTAGGTGGGCTATGAACATTTGCTGAAACATTTTGACTACTTGCTGGTTGTTGCACATTTTCAATAGACGGCTGGCTGCCTTTTATCTTCATTCTCTTCATCAAATTTAGTAGAAACTTGTTGCCCAACATCGTTGTTCCATGACCAGAACTCGTCTTCATCAAAAACAACATCTCGACTAACAATGGTTTTCTTGGTACTAAGATTGTCTAACTTATAAGCTTTGATTTATCACTAATACCAAGAAGAATGCATTTTTTCTCCTTTATCGTCTAGCTCTCACACCTTCTCATCTAGAACATGAGCATAGGCAATACATCCAAAAATTCTGAAATAATCTACACTCAGTCTTCGTTTGCTCCATGCTTCCTCTAGTGTCATATTTTGAACAGCGAGAGTGGGACTTCTGTTCAAAATATGAATTCTCCAAATGACTGCTTCAGGCCAAAAAAAAATTCGGGACTCCACTTCTTGACAGAAGGATTCGCACCATATTCATAATAGTACGATTTTTCCTCTCGCAAACTCCATTTTGTTACGGTGTGTATGCTGTTATAAATTGTCTCTTGATTCCATGATTGTCACAAAAATCTGCAAATTCATTTGAGTTGTATTCTCTACCACGATCAGTACGAAGAACTTTTATAAAGTTGCCAATTTATTTCTCAACAAGCACTTTGTTACTTTTAAAGGCTAAGAAAGCTTCACATTTTTCTTACAAAAAGTCAACTCATATTTTTCCACTATAATCATCAATGAAGGTGATTTTGTATCTTTTACCTCCATTGGAAGATGGATTTATTTGCCTACATAGATCAAAGTGGACTAGCTCAAGTGGCTTCTTTGCTCTCCATGATTTTCCTTGAGGGAATTGATTGCGGTGTTGTGCATTCTTCACAAATTTCAGAGGGAGCGGTGATATAAGGAAGACCAGCCACCATATTTGTGTGCTGTAAAATTTTCAATCCACCAAAGTGTAAGTGACCATGGAGAAAATGCCAAAGCCATGCCGCATCATTCAATTTTGCTAAGTAGCATGAATGAGTTGTGTTGTGGACAAAAAGCTGGAACATACGATTTGTCTTCATATTAACTTGAGCAATTAAGCCCAACTCTACATCTTGTATTCGACATACTCCATCTTTGATAGAAATGTCATACTCATTTTCTTGCACCTTACCCACACTAAGCAAGTTAGTTTTTAAATTTGGAATGTAAAGAACATTAGAAATAGTGTGGGTGGAATTTCCATTGGTTTGGATAGTTACCCTTCATTTTCCCATGACAGAAACTCTAGAGTTGTCACCAAACTTAACGGTGTTGCGGAATGATTTGTCCAGGTCAAAGAATGCTTTCTTATCTACACACATGTGGTTGTTGCAGCCAGTGTCTAAATACCACATGTCTTGTTTAGTTTCTTCCATTACATGACACACCATCAACACATCTTCCTCTTTTTCTACAAAGTTGGTTCTTTCTCCACTTTGTCTATTAAAATTAGTTCGACAATCTGAATGATAATGCCCATACCTATGACATCTGTAGCCCTCAACATTGGACTTGCTTGCTGACTTTGTTTTATAAGTTGAGTGATGACCTCCTCATCCTTTTCCTCTTTCTTGAAATTGATTCTCTTGGTGTTGGTGGTGTTATTGTTGGTTTCCACTATCATTGTTTTCTCTACCTCCTCTACCTGTACCTCGATCTTGATCTCGACCTCGACCTCGACCTCGTCGTCTATCTGTTCTAATAAAGTGATATTCTGATGAGTCCTTTAGTGTTTGCTCCTCTTTCTCCTGCTAGTTAATTTTTTGCTATGAACCAACAAAGAACTTTGTAATTCATCAATTGACGCCTCATCAATATCTTTAGATTCTCCAATGGAACAAACAACTGTCTTGTCACCGTAGAACTGTATCACAATCGCCATTGTTCGAGATAAATAATATGTAACTAATTCTCCTGATTTCATTCGAAGTGTTTTGAATTCCATTCGAAGTGCTTGAAATTGTTACATGTTTGCCCTTGCAGAACCTTGGTTCTTCTTCTTCATGGAATCCCAAATATGTTTAGAAGTTTATGTTGGGTATTCCCTCACGTGAGGGAGCCCAACAAATTGGTAAGTGGGCCTTTCTTCCTTAGGCCCAAAACCAATTTATTTAGCTAGAGGGAGACTACATACACATATATAACAGAGAGAGAGAGAGAGAGAGAGCGCGAGCTAAGGTTCCGATTCTTCTTACCAAAGATCAGAGGTTCATTTGTGGTCAGATTAAAGTGAAATTTCAGTATGTCACTCCTGGTGAAGTGGGCTACGTTTTGACAGGAGCTGACCATCCAGATTCCTCTCCATTTCTCTGGGCTTTGCACACTTCTTTGTGAGATTTTTCTTTGTTATAGTGTGTATTTGTTTTATGATGATATTGTTATTGATAGAACTATATGTACTTTTTGATGTATTGGTAGCCTCTGAAGTGTGTTCTAGAGAGGGTTAACTGTGTATCCCATTACTTTTATAGAGGAAAGTTTTTACTGAACTAGGTCCCAGGGTTTTTCCCTTCGCATGGTTTTCTCGTTAAAAATCTGGTGTACAATTTATATTCTGGCAGTGTGTGTGTAAGTTGTTGGATTTGCCTATTATAGCTGCCATTTTAATGTTTGCACATGGATGGGTTGAATTAATTACTTTCGCTGCTTGTTTGTTATATTGGCTCAATCCCCAACAAAGTGGTATCAGAGTCAAGTTGAGTCTCTGTATTTTCTGCGAGAATTAAAATGGAGGATTCGGCTAGTAGCATGGTTAAGCTCATATCTTCCAACTATTCTATTTGGAAGACTAGGATGGAGGGTATCCTTTATTGCAAAGATTTGCTTGAGCCCATTGAGTGGAATGGCAAGAAACCTGATTCTAAGACTGATGAGGATTGGAATAAGTTGAATAGAAAGGCTATTTAACATATTAGGCAGTAGGTTGATCAGAGTGTCTTCCATCATATAGACAAATAAGTAGATGCATATAGTCTTTGTCAAAAATTAGAAGGTCTTTATGAAAGAAAGACTACACAGAACAATGCCTTTGTCATCAAAAGACTTGTAAATTTAAAGTACAGGGGTGGTAATAGTGTTGCAGAGCACTTGAACAGCTTTCAAGAGTTATTGAATGGGTTGTCTACCATGAGACTTATACTAGATGATGAGGTGAAGGCTTTACTT
>CADEPE010034680.1:0-16806 GCA_902829205.1 Fraxinus paxiana | reverse complement strand
TTAGTTATATAATGTGAGCAAAATATATATATTAGATTTCAATAAATGGTTTCCTTTTTATTTTCAAAATATAATTTAATTAAAATTAAAATCTAACAATGACCCACCGGTTGAACCGTTGACCCGATGGTTTTTTCGGGTCAATCACTGGGTCGGGTTTAATAACTATGATCCTAAAGATTGTAAGGAAAGACAAAAAGCTATAAATATTATAAGATAAAATAATAGAATGATAAAAATTTATAGGGTCCGTTTGATTGCAATGGTGAAAAATGGGTGGAAAGAAAATGAGTTCCAGAGAAAATAATTGCCTAAAACTTGTTTTTCAAGGAATTGTTAATTAAGTGTGTTTGATTGGTATAATTTTTCATCCGAAAAATTTTAAAATTTTGGATCTTTTTGTTCACGTTTGACTTTATTTTACATGAAAATTGTTCATTAAATTGAATATTTTTTTTAAAAAAAAATTTGGCTATGAAATTTGTTACCATTGCCAAAAAGTAAAAAAAATAAAAAATAAAAAAAGTTTGCTCGCAAACTATTTTTTCATCAAAATTTAGTGTTCGTTTTACATGAAAATTGTCTATTAAAGTGATTTTTTTTTTTACAATTGGTTATAAAATTTATTTCCATTGCCAAAAAAAAAGGCCAGAAACTGGAATTCATTTTCCCACCAAAAAGTTGGGAAAATGAATTCCTTGAAAAGAGAGAAAAGGGGCGCGTGTGTGTCCCAAATAAAAAATATAGAGACTTTGGAAAGTAATTTAGAATATATTAAAAACAAAACACTGAAATATTAAAAAAAAAAATTTAGTCACATAGAAGAAGTAGATACTAGTTCTAATTTAAAAAAATTAGAAAGTGAGATTAAAGTACTAGAAAATAGACCAGATTTAAATAATATAATAAATAAACTAGAAAAATTAGATTTCGGTAAAATTAAAGAGCCTAGTAGATTTAAGAAGACTAAGTGGATTTATACGTAATGGATAAAGGAAAACAAATTGTAGCTAATAGCAGCAGATTAGTTGGTAATCCTTTATTAAGAACATTAAGTAGAAAACTGAAATTTGAAACAAGAACATATAGAGACGTTTAGACAAACTAAATTAAAAATTAGTAAAAGCTTTAGATATATATAAAAAGGGGAATATGTTTAGCAAATCTTTAATATATCAGCATTATGGTGAATGATATATTTCTTGTACACGTGAAGATCAATTTATATCTTTAGATTTAATAGAAAAAGAATCCAATAAAAAATTTGTTAATAAAAATCTTCAACGGACTCATTTAGGATTAATAATAATAATAATAGGAGCAAAAGGATTTCACGTAGAGAATTTTGGAGTTCAAGTACTAGTATGTCTATATGATAATAGATTTACAGACATAGAACAACGATTATTAGGAAGCATAGAATTAGACATGAATAATAAATGCGGAATAATATATTTTACACCTAATGATCTAGTTAGAACAATTTTTTTTTTTTACAAAGATATTAAAATAGGAATAAAAACTAAAGAATATCAAATGAAAAGAGATGTAGATAATTTATTAATTTGCACAGGATTCATAGAGAGACTTAGTGAAAATAGCACTATCAACTATAAATTAGAAAATAATCAAATAATTACATTATTAGGATAAAAATGCATAAAAGCTATCCCAACAAAGAAACTCTCTTCAAAAACTAATGCAGGATTAGATTGGAATTTGGGGGATTTTTTTAGAAAAGGCGATATTAATACCAAAAAATAATATCATGTATAAAATTAGTAATGGAACTCTAAATATCAGATTTGGAAATTATAATTATCAAACAGAAATTATCAAACAGAATAAATAAAGAATAACGAAGAAGATGAAGGAGGAGAATGTGGATATTTTAAAATATAAGACTATGAAATTGAAGATAAGGCTAATGTTTTAAATGAAGAGAGTTAAGAGGATGAAAGTGAAGATGATGAAAAAGAATTTGGCCTTCTCCTAAAATTATTCCTAAAAAATCATTTTTTTGTTTATTTATTTCCATTTTCTTTTTACTTATAATTAAACCGCTTTCTATAAATTGATTCAAAACTATTTCTAAATGTTGCATATGTTCTTTCTGATTTTTATTGTGTACCAAGATATCATCTATATATACGCTAATAAATGGAAAACAATTAAAAATACTATCCATCTTTCTTTGAAAATTAGAGGGTGCATTCTTTAATTCAAAAAGTATGACTAACCATTCAAAATGTTCCAGTGGTGTAGTAAAAGTTGTCTAAGGAAGAGAATCTTTTGCCATTTTTATTTGACAGTATTTTATTTATTAACATGTTTTTATCTGGTATCTTATATCCATCTTCTAAAGTATTATCATTTAATTTTTTATAATTTCTAACAATTCTTGCTTCGCCTATTTTAATTTCACTGTGATTTCTAACCATAGAAGCTACAAATCTATGTTGATTACTTGATGATCTTATTACCTTTAAATCTAATAACTCTTTAATCTGTGTATTAAAGTCATCTATGTCTTGATTTGTGTGTTTAATTTCTGTCGTTCTTATTTTTATATTTTCGTTTATGATTTCTAATTTAGCTTCAATTTTATTTTTATCCAATTATTTTATAGGGTCTTCTCCTATTATCTGTATTTTTTCAACTAATTCTAAAATTCTATCTATGCTATCTACCTTAGATGATGTTTTATTGAAAATTATTAATTCTTTAGTTCTAGGTATAAAATCAGTCTTTAAGGTTTCTAAAGATAAATACTTTAAACATTCCAAACTTTCTATATTACCTAAATTTTCATCTTCTGGTTCTATTTGTGGTTCTGCTTTTGAATGTAAGGGTCCACCACGTTTCGTTCGTAACTTTGATGAGTCTATTGTATTAATGATCGAAGTGTCTTTTCCAAAAATTATAACATTGGGGGTGATTGTTAAACTTCCATTTCTACCTAGTAGGAACTTTATTCCTATAACAAATTCGCCTTTTATTAATTCACTTACTAATGTAGTTGCTAGATTATACTATCTTTCTTGAAATTTGATTTTACAGTCATCAAAAAGTATTTCTTCAAATCCCATTTTACTACCATCCATTTGACTTCCTCTTATTTCATATTCTAGTTTCTGCCTACATTCTTCTGGAACTAAGTCTTTTCTAATCATGTTAAATGTACAACATGTGTCTATTAAAACTATTAGGCTTAGTTTATCATTTTATTTATTTGTGTTTCTATGGGTATTCTGATACTTTTAGTTGGCTTAACCCTAGAGAATTGACAAATTATTTCTTCTGAATTTTCTATTTCTAAATAATTATTTTCTGTGTAATTATCTATAGGTTGTTTTCCTTTTGTTTGTAAATTTCTAATCTTATATTGTATTTCCACTATAGTTTCATATATTTTGTCTATTCTATTATTTGTATTTACTATCTAGTCATCTAGCATATTTTACAATTATTACATTTATCCATCATCGATCCTTGTCTTCTGACTCATTCATGGACACATTCATGTTCTATATTCATCATTTTTGTATCGAGAATAGAAAAATCTAATGGATAATTCTTTTTGTTCATAATTTATGCACATAGAGATGTACATAATGTGATGTGACAATTATCCGATAGTTGATGTGAAAGTGTGAGATTTGAATTGAAGGTTGGATATATGCCACGTGTAATTATGTGAACCATTATGTGAAAATTTATGTACCTCTAGCAAAGTCCAAATCTAATACCTCTAAACAGTTATAATTGTCTTCAGAGCTACTTATAATTTCTAAATTGTCTAATTCGTCGTCTATATAAATACTATATATTGAACTATAAGATTCATTCTCAGATAACTTTATGATGTTACACTGTATGTCCTCAATTATTATGGATTTAGCTACTCCTTTATTTTTATACTTATTGAGACATTTAGAGCCTGTTTGGAAGAGCTCAAAATTTAATTAAAATTAAAAATATAGTTATTATTGAGTCTCACTCGTCTAATAAAAGTCAACAATAATTATTTATTTTTCAATTTTAATCCGATTTTAATCTCTACCAAACACACTCTTATAAGCAAAATGTCTAGGATCTCCACAAATATAACATTTACAATTTTTTTTAGCTTTTGGTTTTCTAACATATCTATTATAGTTAGGTCTTTTATTCTTATAATATGTTCTACTTGGTCTAATATTATATTTCTTTTAGACAATGTTACAATTACTCCAAGGATTACTACTTGGATGACTACATGACCCCACCAGCCGCCCTTCCAATAGGGGAACGCCATGTGGCCATGTAGTCATCTATTTAGTAAACTAGGAAGTACATATATATTTTTCCATTTCTTTTTATCTTGATATTGTCTTCTATATTTATGTTTTTTTATCCTTTTTATATAATTTCTTCTTTCTTCTTCTATGATCATAGGTTTGTGGTGCATATAAATCTAAGCAAAAAGAATAATTTAATTTCTCTATTTGCTTTCTAGATATCTCTTCTATACAATATTTTTTTAATTTATCAGTTATAAATTTTATGGTATCTCTAAGAGCCTGTTTGGAAGCCATTAATTTGAGAGAATGCATTTTCTAGTTACATCATTCCTGGCCCACTGTTTCATGACTTTTGTATTTCGTGTAGGGTTTTGTCTTTGTTTTCCAATTATGCCCCTTCAATGACAAAGAAATATGGGTGCATTTTTTGAAAAATGGGTAGTTGAACTAATGGGTAAATTGGTAAAGCTTAAAAGAGTGAAATGGCTTTTGACAGACTTTTATCAAGTCAATGTCAGAAATTCTGAATAAAAAAAGAATTGTTCACTATGCAACGATAAAAATAAAAAATAAAAAAAATTCTACAAATAAGATGAAAATGAGCACCAAACAGGGGCTAATAGTTACTTCTTTCGTTGGTCTTGATTCTAAATCTTTTCTAATTTTGTCATTTCAAGGAGGTGGCATCTTTCTATATAATCTTTCAAGTATAGGTACATCTACTGCTAATTTTGCTGTACTTGCTAATCTTTCAAAGTCTAATGAAAATGGTTGTATATATTTCATATTATTAATACTTAATTTTTCTAAATCCTCTAAAGCTTTATTTTGTTTGTAAGTGTTGTCTCTACTAGGATCAGATCCTATAATTAATTCTCTAATAAAACTTGTAAAATTTCTAGGGTTATCTCCCCCAGCCATTCTTAACCTAATTTCATCTGATTTTAATCTCTTAGCTGTAACATATATATCTAACGCTGTCTTTCCTAAATAAATTTCTAAATAAGTCCACATTTCTTCTACAGTCATTGGTATATAATGTACACTATTATATGCTCTAATTACAGAACTTTCTCATTTAGTTATAGTGTCGGTCTGTCTTGAGGTTTACAATTATTTAATTCTAAAATCAATCCCCAATCATTTGTTAATGGTAAGCTACATCCTTCTTCTGATTGTCTTTTTCCTAGGTTTCTATATCTTTTATCTGCTCATCATATTCTCTAGCAGGGGGGGAAAAGGGTATTTACCTCCTATATCATATTCCGTGTTCATGGGTTCTTTTCTTTCTCCAAATTCTTGGTCAGTTTCCCTTTTAGTTCTTTTAGTGGCTTCCTTTATATATATATATATATGAACTTTAGAAGAGTACTCGTGATATTGATGGTCAATAAATTCACTCAAATGATAACAAGGTTGACTTAATCACGAAAGCATTATCAACGCCTAAATTCAAAACATTGGTATATAAAATAGAAATGAGTCGACTCGAAAACCTTTGATGATTAACGTCAAGTTGAGTTATACTCCTTTTCCTTCGATAAGGTTTTGTTCTTTTCCTAGCAAGGTTTAAATGAGGCAACATTTGTTTTTTGCTTCAAAATTTTAACAATTAATTAATTTAAATTTCTTTCTTTCATTTGATTTTTTCATTGGAATTTTATCTGACAAGATAATGGGAGTGTTGTATTTTAGATACTCTTTGTACATATTGTGTCCTTTTAACCCTTAAAAATATTAGATTTTGATTTTTATTAAAAAAAAATTAAGAGTTTTGACTGTTTCTCAATTCTCTTATATAATTCTCTCTTTTCTCTGAGGTTTATATCAAGTTTTAATATAACCACACTTATAGATGTCCCCATTTAACGACTTTATTTGTTACAATTATAGGTGTAACACAATATTCAAACTCTAATTATGAATATTTTCAATTTAGCAAATGTTTTCACATATATTGCAAGTCTGGTATACAGAATTTAAGTGGTTCAAAATTGACCCTATCAAGAATGACAAGTAGACATATATAATTTAAGCAGCGGTCCGACAAATTAACTTAATTTGTTACCATTATGGTTTTCAAAAACTAATTCAAACTCTAATTCATTACTTGATTCATTACAAGTCATTGAACAAACTCCTCTCATTTTGTTTTGCAACTAAAAATAAATAAATTAAGAAAACAGAACAGAGAACACAAAAATCATCGAAGTAATGACAAACAAATAAGATTTCAAATTCTTTTTTTTCCTTACAAGTACTGTATAATCGAACCTTGCAAATATCCTTACTGATTTTTAGCGTCCAAGAATTGGGAAAACCATCAAAATACATCATTTTTTTCCGACACGAGACATTTCCAACATCATTAAGGTAAATTCTGCATAAGCATAGAATGCTAGGACAACCTAGCAAAATTGCAACCTTTCGTGGGACATACATATCTATATCGATCTATGACAACACAATCCCATATATCGTGCAGAAGGTGAGTCGAACATGCCTAGAAGATGCTAAGGTTGTTGAAGCTGAACCATAGCAGCTTCACGAAAATGGAAAAAGGAAGAGATGACGAATAGATAGAAAGGTAAGAACTAAGAAGAAAGAAGAAACTACGAAAAACTCCACTATAATAGTGTCAAAAATTTCCTGTATATGCAGTTCAAGCAAAAGTGTCTGGTAAACATAAACAAGATGATTTTACGCTCCTCTACCACACTTCGATCACAAAATTCTCCTAATTTCAAGAGATTAATTCAAAAGCAAGATTCACATCAGAATGAACAAGTTGAATCATTACAAATACGCGAGGGAAAAAGCTTTAAGATGCATTTACACTGACCAAATTTATAATCTGCAGGAAAAGACTGATTTCCATATAACATTTATTTTGATGACATCATACATACCTCTAAGTAAAAGGAATAAAAACGCCTAGAGAACGTTCTCCTCCAGCCTTCAAATAATTGCTAAATATCAAGAAAAATCAAATTGAATACAAAATCCAGCTTCTGCATTTGGATTTGGATTTTCAGTCATTTGGAAGAGAAGGTTCTATCAAATACTAGCTATCCAACTGGGTAAATAGAGTATCAGCTCGGTCATATCCTTACAGAAACCATACATTAATGACTATGAGAAATACGAGAATGATCAACTGACAACCTCGGGAGCCCTTTCCTGGAAGAGTTCTGCATTAGCAGCTGATAAAGCAAATAAATGTTATGCCCTCTATATTACTAAGTTCATTTTGCGAAAATATTAACCACCACTGATCCTTAGATATGCACAGAGCTGTGATAGGCAAAATGGATGGAATTGTCCATTTCATTCTAAACGTGAGAGAACTCCCACTTAAATTTGGATTGATTCTTCTCAAACTAAAGTTTGAGGCTCAAATTCAATAATGCCAAAGCAAAAATAAAGCTTAACACTTGCATGATAATAAAGCCGGATGAACCACAGTCACCACAACAAACAGACTTTGAAGAAGACCAAGAAAAGACTATATAAAAGCAGAATAACGAAACAGGAAGCAAAATTGTTTGGATCTTGTCAATACTACCAATTCATAGTATAGAATGCCGACAGCTAAGATTTGATAATATTGCTCCAGATGTATGGCTTTCAATGGTATATCAAAACATTTTCTATCTTGAAACGATAACAATTCAGGCAAACACAATAGATTAATGTGATTGAGTATTTACAATTAAACACTTCAAGTGCCAAATACCAGGTTAGCTATTGCTTAAGATTGTGATTGACCACTGACACAGTGCAGTATGATGCACATCCCAAATCCCCAAATTAACAAATTAATTTAAGCAGTTATTTGCAGTACGATGAGTACCAAACTCCAGATTAACAAACCGTAAAAAACACTCGTGTTGTGCTTTGTGAGTGATGAGAGAGAATACGAGGAATTAACACAATATCTAAGCATTGTGAAAAAACTTCTATTTGAATAATTCTTAACTCAAAGACATTGATATTATTTAGGATAATGCATTTCATAAATATCTTAGAATATCCAATCTTAATTGCACAAGCGGGTTGGGTCACATAAATGCATATTAATATCACTTTCAGTATCGGGCAAATATAATATATAGTATGTCATCCATAACCAGACAATGAGTGAGGTAGCCTCTAGTAATTGCTTTCTAAGTTGCGTTTCTGGGTCAACAGGAGCTTCTCACACAATCATTAGTATATCTAGGAAAGCAAGAAACAGCAAGTCATTCACAATACCATTCCTCACAAGAAAACGTGGCAACAGAATATGAAAGTTTTCCACTCAAGTTAGATGGATAAGCTCATAAGCATGTTTCGCTTTGCTTTAAAGTTGCTTTTTAGCTACTTTTTTAAGAAGTATGTCTTACCATACTTCACTAAAAAGTAGCTTTTAGCTTGTCAACGTCTTGCAATCAAATACATATATCGATGTTCATCTTACAATAGACCATTTGACAAATTCAGTGTCCCACAATGTATAGAACTATCATCTATGTTATAATACAAGTGAAGAAAGTTCTGAAAATTACCACCATAGTTGTGTATGAATGTAAACATTAAAATTGATGATGAACTGAAGAGCCAAGTTGCAATTGCCACTCCATGCAGTCCTCAAAATCAAAGCTACTCGCACAGTCCAAAAGCGCATTTTGTTGATTCTCATAACGACATATATAATTTAAACCAACAAGTATCTCACAGATGGCTGCCTCCATCTTTTCACGATCAGCAAAATATAATGTCTGGATCAAAAGAACATTTGTTCTCGTGACAATTTGATGCTGCTCAAAATTACGCTCGCTTTGCCACCTGATCATGTTATGTGCTAGTGGGGCTAGCCACTTAAGCATTTCATTAAGCCTCTCCTTCCAATCATGGGCTAGTGGCGCATCATAAATTGCCAGGTCTTTTACATAAGACTTCAATTTAATCTTCAGAGTCTTTCGTAGGCTTGCTGGCAGCATCTGATATAAATCATCTCTAGCTTCTTCACCAACTAGATGTGGGTAACGTAACAGTTTCTCTATGACAATTATAACATTTGCATAATGCAGGGCTAAAGCAGAGCCTCCAACAGTGCTAGGAGGAGCATACACCATCAACCTACTTTTAGGTCCAAACCTTACGCCATTTATTGAACCAGGCAAACACGGCCTCTGGTTATCACCGAAAGGATCACTGTTCGGGGAACGAATGGAATAACCAGAAAGATTGAGTTGTTCTCTCTTAACACCACTTGAAACACTGCAGCGTCCTGAAATTTGACTGCTTCGATCATCATGACTAACATAATCATCATCGTCCACTTTCAAAGTCGAATTGCTCAAATTTAAACATTCCATAAACATCCTCCCGGACCACATAGAACATTTAAAATTGAAAGCCTCAGGATCAAACAAGCCACCTTCACTTTTGTGCAACTCAACCTGAGGCCTAAAATTTACCTTCCTCTCCTCTGACTGCCCTTTCTCAATGGGAACTGAATGACCATAACCACTACACTTGGCTGAAAATGACTTTGTTGAACTAGAATTTGTTTGAACTGCTCGGTTTAAATCCAATTGACTGGATTTATGTCCAGATTCTTGCTTCAATTGCTGCAAACTTCCACTAAAATTAACCTGTGACCTGGAAACCAAAGCATTCAAAATGTCCTTTTTTGAAATGGCATCCCCAAATATTATACATATCCGTGCATAGACTGTACACACAGTCCTTGCCAGCAGCTCAACAACCTTATCATATGTTCGGTTCCAAAGCGAAACATCCTTCAAATGTCTCACATCTTGTTTCTGCCACATCAATTTCTGTTCGAAAGCCTTCCTACTCTCCTCATGCTGGTTTTGCTGAAACTTCTTGGTGGCCACCTCTAGCTCATTCATGACCTCAATTTCGCTATACAAACTAGCTGTGGAATTGACAAACCTCTCCATTTTCCTCATCATATTTTCCATATCCTTCACCAAGAATCCCAACTCTTTCACCTCAATCAACCCAGAAACAAGGTCCAAATACACGTGCTCAAATCCTTGCAATACTGGAATTGTACATTTCTTCCCTAACCTAGACACAACACTAGCAACCCTATTCAAATCATCTAGTTTTTCAACAAGGGCTATCTCTAAAAGCATTGACTCATCATTAGTCACAAGGGCTTTTATTCCCTCAGACTTCAAGATCTCATTTTTAAGCTTAACAATCTCAACGTCAGTCAAGGATTTATGCAAGTGAATAATCTTGGACATCACATTAGCAACTTCAAATGAAAGAATTCCAATAATTTGTTTTTCTTGCTGACCTTGTTTCTTGGATGATGAATTTTTTGAATTGTCAAGAAGCGAAGCATGCTTTAAACTGCCACTCATTTGATTTCCCATCTTTAATATCCAAGTTTCAGACACCATTTCTGTCTCTACTCAACCATATATCGGAAAAACTGAACCTTGGCTTCAGATCTGGCTACAAAATTTTCCACTCGCATTGGCTAAGAATATATTCAAACAGCTGAAGTGCAAACTTGGTGCTTCAGGAAAATAAAGCCCAGATTTTTTACCTTTAACATGCAACTGCAAATTGGGTAATATGTAAGAAAGAAAGAATGGAGGGAAAAACTAAAGAAAGGGGGATTACTGATTGATAATCAAGAGGGACTTTTCCAATGCCAGGGGTGTGTGTGTTTTTTCGGAGAGATTTGCAATGTAATGATTTTTCTAAAAGGTAAGGACAGTTGGGAAGGATTCAAAGTTTATTAGGTTTATAACTTGCAATTTTCCCCTTCAAATTTAAAAAATAAATAAATAAATAAATAAAAACGTGTAATTTAGTTTAGTTTAATTTGAATCAGAGTATGTTCAGGTGGGCAGTAATGGAGAACTTCAATGGGGTAGGTAAAAAATAAGCTTTTGACTTTGCATGTGAACAAGAATTAAAATTCAAATAAAAAACATTAATTAGAATTTGCCATTGGTAGAGAAATTGCCTCAATTTGGTTTAGATAAAAATCAGAATTTTTAGTAGATTTTGATAAAAGTTAATGAAACATATAGATAAAAAATTGTAATTCCCATAAAATGTGTATTTTATAATTTATTATTGATAACTTAGATTTTAATCCACTTTTAAGTTGAATTAAACATGAATCATATGAATTTGTTGATTTTGCTTGTGGACCAGAATTGAAAATTCAAATAAAAATTTCCATGAATCGATAAAATTAAAATGTGAAAACGGCAAGAACGAAATGTAAATTATAATTTACTTGTATATTAGAGTAGGCATAGAAGAGAGACAAAATTTAAAGCACATTGTTTGAAATAAATGTGCGGTACATTCAACTACTTGCATTACTATACATAATTAACTACACGTGTAAAATTTATGACATACAATTATCACGAGTTAGGTAGATAGACGAGCATTTGAACAAACATCAAATGTACTTAGTACTCTTAAATGAACAAACTCTTCAATGTAGACAATAATGACACATAAAATTTCAAACCTTTGTTTTAGTATAAAGAAAAAGAGATGTGAAAAAGAGGGGAAAAAATATCAATTCTTCAACTAACAACATTGTCAAGATTTTACTTTAAAATAATTTATTTGTAGTCATAGATGATAGTAAATAGTTTATGTTAAAGTAAAGACAATTTTGCATATGGAAACTTGTCTAAATTATAAGTGATTTTGTCAAAAGGTGATCAATAGTTGGAGTTGGTGACTTGTTGGATAATTTTAATCAAAAGATTCAAAGACAAGAATAGAATGACAAAAAAGAACCTAATGGCACTAAGACAACTAGATTATGATATTTTTCAATTGTGGGTTTGGCTTCATTGTAGTTTAATTGCTCCAACTCATGTGTTTTAGTGATACCTAATTTTTAGCACTTTTTTGAGGAATTTTGGTTGAAGGAGATAGTGTGAATTGGGTGCACCTGCTGCGATGTAATAAGTTATTTTAGTACAAATCTTGATAATAGCCGCTTTCAAACCCGACACAATTATATGTAATGTTGTTTCATAACTCGACTTGAGTTTCTTTAAACTTCAATTTTCACCGACCGAATAATTCTTTAGTTTACCTTACTTTTCTTTTACGACTTTTATGTAATTTTTGTTAGCTCGAACAAATGTAGAATTAATATTTTTTGTTACATACTTATTTTTACTAATAACTTCCAATCCTGCATCTATATAGTATGAAGTCAAAAGATAACTCACAGTGGAGTGGTAAAAAGCCACATCCAAATATCAACAACTCCATTAATAAATTGGTTGAAAAACAATGAAAATTTTCATACTTTTGAGTAATTTTCCCTCCAATTGCATGTGATTATTTGTATGTGGAATCATTTCTTTTAGAAGAATATTTCTAAGGCTGTTTGGACTTATATCCATAAATTTTTTTATACTTTCTCATAGAATTCATAGTAAAATTAATTGTTTGTCAATGTCATGGAGATGGTGCTTTTTGCCCACATATTTTGTTGTTTTAGGTTTAGCCATCGATATGTTTACATCTACTTTAACGTCGAAAAATCGTCAATATTGTTAACAATTACGTGATAATTAATGATGAATATATTTGTGATCAACAATTTGACAGCTATCATTGCACTTTAATTTACGTGCATGGAGTTTGATTAGACATATTATCGCGTATTGAAATTAGGATTAGAATTCCTCAATTTTAAACAAAAAGGAAAAGGCAACACTTTGAAAGAATATTTTTTAAATAATTTTATATAACTTAAGAATTTATTTATTTTATTTTTTACTTCAGCACGTTCTCTCGTGAATGTTAGGTTCATTTTCAAAAGGCTTAATACATATACATTTTTCATAAATAGTTCGCGAAGAGGATAAACCCTAATCTTCACGTATCTAATACTATATTGTGAATCATTTCATTTAAAATTTTAAGTGATTAAATATCTTATTTATTTAAATTTAAGCCTTATGAATTTCTTTATTTATCATAGCTTAATCATAAATTTAATTTCTGTGTCAATTATCGATTTGATAATTTGAACAAAGTCAAATTGTCTCTATCTTGCTAAGAAATAAAGTTTTGGGTGGCAAAATAAAGGAAAACTGAAAACGATATAAAGAACAAAGAAACAAAAATTCTTTTGCACGTTAT
This sequence comes from Fraxinus paxiana, assembly GCA_902829205.1. Taxonomy (NCBI): domain Eukaryota; kingdom Viridiplantae; phylum Streptophyta; class Magnoliopsida; order Lamiales; family Oleaceae; genus Fraxinus; species Fraxinus paxiana. The sequence continues at coordinate 3,361 of CADEPE010034680.1, read as the reverse complement.
AGAATATTATGAAGAAAAAACAAAAGACTCATTCATCAAATTGGACCAACTGGAAATTGAAGAAGAAATTCACTTGAATTTTACCAAATGGCAAATGAAACCTATAACAATTCTACATCAAAAATATGTAGTGTCTGTCAATTCATTTTTTTTTACGAATAAGGAGACTATGAGAAGCTTCGAGCCTCTTTTTAAAAATACGCGTTATGACTTGAATTAAAGTCTCGAAGTATGATTTGAAGATTTGTGTTGAATATTATCGAAAATTGACGTCCACCAATAGTCATGGATGAAAATCGACACATTTTGATAGATAGCTAACCTAATAACGAGAAATTAGTTTTCACCTACTACTGGCCCGCCTCTACTTGAAGAAATGAAGATGGTACCACTTGCCCACCTATGGAAGAACATATATTGTCAAAGATACAATTTCAATTCCCAAACTCCTATGTAGCAGTCCATTTAAAGTTTTATAAGCACTTGTTAGATAAACATTAAAATTTTCATTTTTATTTTTCTACTCATTTTCAATCAGACATTTTTCAATAAAATAATATTTTCCATCACATCAATAATTTTTTCTTCTTTTTCAACCACACACTTTCCATCAATCTACTATTTCAAAATAAATTCTTTCAAATTATGTGACTCTAAAAAAAAAAAAAAAAAATTGTGCCCCGACTTCACCCCTGAAGTTATCATCACTTCTTTTATGCATTTGAATATCGGTGGTCGTCTTATTAATTAGTAATATATTGCATAAATAACTAACTAGCTATTAACGAGGTTTTTCTATATGATAGTTACATATGTCGTGGTGCGATTTCTCAAACTCAAATTTTACTCTTTTCATTGGTTCAAGCCCTAATTTTATACTCTCTCTCTCATGTTATCTCCCATTATCTCTTCAGGTGCTATCCTTTAGTAATGTTACTTTTCTTATTTTATATATTGTTCTTTTTACTTTTGATATGAATGTCTTTTCTTGTGTAGTAGATCATGGTTATTTGTGATGATTTTGAAGAGATGGTTGAATTTCAATAGACTTATTAGATGACACTTTCGATAAATAGTAACACTTACTGACAGTTTTCATCTTATTGATTAAGAGGGTGTTTGGTGGAGATTAAAATTAGATTTTTAGTAAATTGTGATAGAAGTTTTTGAAATGTGTGGTTGAAAAGATGTGGGACCAATGAAAGATGTGGTTAATATTGATTGTTTGACTTTGATTTAAATTATAATCAGATTTTAATCCGGCTTAATGCTCTAATTATTAAGTAAACGATTGTTTAGTTCAAAAATAATGACAAATGAATTTGAATTTTATTTAATAGTTAAAGACAATTTCACTAAATATTGGTCTAAGATCGTATAAGATATGAAATGATCGTATTAACTAAAGTTTCATCAAAGGTTGCTATGATAACATCTTTTATTAGTTTTACTTTCACACACACACACACACACATAACACTTGTAATGGGAATATTAAACTTTTTGCCTCAAAGTGAAAAAGATGGTCATTTCGTTCATCTGAACTAAAAGAAAGATAAAGAAAGTAAAACAAGAAATAAAAAGAAACCATTATGTATCAGCAACCTAAATCAAAAGTGTTGTAGCACATTCTTTGAGGAGGTTGTTCAATCAAAAGTATTGTAGGCCATTTCGAATAAGAAATTATCGTTAATCGTTTTAGGCTGACTTAGCTAAGTGTCTAAATGCAATCGTTTGAGGAACATAATCGTTTAAGGCTGACTTGGCTAAATGTTTAATTGCAATGATTTGAGGTATGGAAGGTTGCATGGAAATTTAGGGGAAAAAAAAAAGGTACGTGATAACAACAATAACAACAACAAAAATAATAGTTAATAGAATTATAATATTATTATTAATTTGCATTATTATTGAAGCCACAATTTGGTTGAGGATAATGTGAAAAAAATAAAAATAGTCAGGGTGGCACAGCCCCCAACGAGCCTAACCTATTACTGGGTCAGGGTCTGGTAAAATGACCCTGGTAGAATGACTTTTCCCGTTTTCTTCCAATATGTTTCCCCTTATTTCCGACATGCTATGGTGCTCAAGGGTTGACTTTTTCTAAATATTATATAATAGTCGAAATTATATGCTATGATTCTGCGCCAACACTGATTCGAGCGGGACTCATAATCTTCCCCTTCCAATTAATTGTAATGGCCTTCCCTTTGAAGTTGCGAGCATTCATTTTAAAATTCTAAACTATGTTATCCATAAAAAAGAGAGAAGGTTTGATAGGGGTGCAGTATCCATCATAGCGTGCCAAGCCAGTGTGGTACCGTGCTTTCTTTCAAATAAGAACCACCCCTCGCTCAATCCAATGAATTCAGCCCAGGGGAGGGTTAATGGAAAAAGCAATTCCAGCCCAGATCCTTTTGGGCTATGGTCTGTCAAAATTGGTTGAAAACAATTCCAGCACAGGTCCTTTTGTAGTGAAATTTAGATAACTGGGCTACCTAACTTGATTTCTTAACAAAACTGAAAAATACTTTCTTACACAATTTTAAAGATTTTTACTTTTCTAAAATTTGTTAATTAATATATACTCACTTTTCCGTTCTTTAACAATAACTTGACCTTATATTTAAAAGAAGAAAAGCAATATCTCTCCAATTAATTTCCCTCTCTATTGCGGTATCGAGTAATGATATTCATAGTGAAAACTATCGGTAGCTGCTATATGTGTCATACATGTGTCTCTTTGTTATTCAATACATGAGACAATAAAAAATTACTACATTAATACATTAAACAATAAAGCGACACATGTACGTCACATATGACGACTACCGATAGTTTTCACTATGAATATCATTATTCGTCGGTATCATCTCACATTTCACTTAACCCATTTCTTTATTTTTTTAAAGAACCTCTCAAATACCTTCTTCAAAGCCTAAATATTATTAATCCAAAAAAAATTGATTTTAGTGTTTACATACATTTGATTGGATGCAATTGATTAAGCCCCTACTTGACAACCATTATAAAGATTTTTTTATTATTTTTTTATTATTTTAAAGGAAAATGAGTTTTGAAATAGCGATTTTTCTGAAAAATTTGTGGTTAAAAAGTAAGAAAAAAATTTGGTTTATTTGTATAATATTTTATTATAAGAATGTGTAAAATGTTACTATATTTATTACTGTAAAATGTTATTAAAATTTTCTAACTTAAAATTGTCCCTTTTTTATTTTTAACAATATGCCAGCGACATGCATTGTTACCGCAGATTATTGATACAAAAAGTCTACTTGTACATCAACTTTTGTACATCGGAGTGTACACCTCCCTTACATGGAAGGTGGGACCCACTGCA
>CADEPE010034675.1:0-10303 GCA_902829205.1 Fraxinus paxiana | reverse complement strand
TGCTGATAGATATTGAATCATATTCCATCACAAAAGATGCCATAAAGTTCACTTAACTATCCACAGCAAAAACTACCATCAAATTTACACACCATAAAAATCATAAAAGCCTGTCGTTCCCTTCATGAAGGATCTGCCAGTGCACTTCCTGTTGGGCCTGATCATAGTCTATTCGTGACTCCAAGCCAATAATAATTCCTCGGATGATGGATACTCCAAATCATCGTCTTCCACTTCCCCTACAAGTCAAGCTGCTAAAACTCCTTAGAGAAACCAGCAAATCTCTTATCGCTGTGAGGAATATCTAATCCACCATCTAGTGCTCCCTCCATTAGTAACAAACTGGTACAGTGAAAAGATATGCATAAACATAAGTGCAGACAGACATAACAAACTAATCACGTAACATATAGAGATCAAAATTAAGCAGAATGGAAACGAAAAAATGCATCACGGGCTTAGCCATTTAAGCTTAGAAAAGAAGATGACATTTCACATAGTTATGAAGCCCAACTACAAGAATCAGGTAAACAATTAGAACCCGTTGGAAATCCTCAGGTAGTAAAAATATTATGTAATAGCTTCAACTGAAGGTAAGAAACAAATGTATGAATCTCTCCTAAATTTAGATTCAACCGGCAGGCGGCAACTAACAAAGTATTCAATCAAATGAAAAGTAGTCAACCTTAAAGGATTGATAAATGAATTCTCATGCTGGACTCAGTTTGTCAAGAAACAAATAAGAAGGGCCACTGTCACAAATTACAGTAGCAATGGCTGCATGAAACATATAGAAGTACCTGCTCTGGAATTTTTTTTGGGGGCAAACCATGACGACAGTTGGAATCCATGTTTCTATGATTCTACTGCCACCTAAACTTTATCGCAACCCATTTGACCTTTTCGACTTCAGATTTCAGCACTACTCGAAAGTTGGAAAACGAACAGTGATGTAATTCAGTACTTCAACAAAATACTATTAAAATACACTTTGGCCCAAAAATGGGGATCAAACAGGGCTTTACCTTCACCTTGTGCTCCATCGATTTCTGCAAATTTCACTGTCCGAATACAGATGTGCTTCGATGAAATCCGTTCTGGTTGCAAATCGAATCTGGGTTTGAAATTTGGGTTCGATCCAGCCTTCAATCGATTTTGGGTTTGTGTAAATCGATTTCTACGGTTATTCTCGAGTTCGATTTTGGGTGGGAGTTTAGGGATCGTGTGTAGAGGAGTTGTGTTTTTTATTTCCAATAGTTTAAAATCGAATTATCTCCACAGTGAGATTCTTTACGTGGCAGGATAAAGACGTCATCATTTGCCACCAAGGATTCCGTCTCGCCACGTAAGAAACCATAGAAACGGCGGTGAGGGGAGTGACGGATGGAGCCAATTTCGTGGAAGTTCAATGACTAGTTATAAGCATACCAAAGTTTAGTGACCATATCATGACAGTAGGTAAAGTTGAGTGAGTAATGAAACTTTTTACTCGCCTCATCCCACCCCATCACACAGGCGTATGAGCCGATTCGGCTTGCTCCATTTTAACACTTCTGACCAGAGCTCAACCGAGCTTGGGCCCGTATCGGTTCATTTCACGGGGCGGACCACCGGGAAAGTAAGGGTTAACTCAAAATCCCGCCATTGCAAAATAATTAAACCCTAAAAATCTAAAATACTATTCTCTCTCCATCGGCGACGACTGATATCACCGGTGGCGGTGGGGCCAAAACCATCGGGAAACGCACAGATTCTCGAGAACTCAGTAAACATATTAGTAATCACAAAACTAAATAGTAAATTCTCTTCTCTCATCCTCTTAGTATTGAAATTAGGAGGAAAAAATCAGAGCAACATTGATGGAGGACATGGACCTGGACGACCTGTTGGTTAGCCCGACGCAGGGCCCATCTCGACCCGCCCGATTCGCGCCCAAGGGCTCCAAGTTCAAACCCAAACCCAAAAGCGAACCATCTAAATCTGATTCAGTTGAATTGTTGCAAAAGCAATCTGATTCTACTGTCACTACTAAAAAGGAGGAACTCGATGCCATACCCGAATATGTGAAAAACGGGGTGGAAATGGATGTTGGAGTTGAAGTGAAGTCGGATGAATAAAATGAAAAGGAAATTAAGGAAGAGATGATAGACGATTTGATGGAAACAGAAGACGCAGGAGGTGAAGCTCCGGACGACGTTGTTCGAGAAATTGATGTGTATTTTGCTTCTCCTATTGATCCCAATACTAGGGTAATCAAGCTTAGGTTTTTATTATTCGGTGAAGAGGCCATTTGCAATTTTTGTTTTAAATAAATTTGCATGCTGTTGATTTTTATTTTTGTATTTGTAGTTGTATGTGTTGCAATATCCATTGAGGCCGGTGTGGTGGCCATATGAATTGGAGGACAGATGTGAAGAGGTACACAATACTAAAACACGATTGGTGTTTTGTCTCATGATAAAAGAATCTGCATTCTGTTAATTTACAATTTAGAAATTATGAGAATTTGTCATTGATTATTCAGGCAAGGGTGAATCCTGCAAGTTCAGAATTTGAAGTTGATTTGGCAGTTAATGTCGATTCCAATAACTATGATCGTGATGCTGATCCTAAAGTGCAGATAACAAAGCAGGTTCAAGTTCCCCCCATTATATGCATTTATATTATCTGACTATAATATGCATTGGAGTCCATAAAGCCACGATGCTTCATTTAAAGGATGCAAAGCTGACTAAATCAAAGATTGGGGAGAGGTAAAGTTTAACTCGACAATCAGAACAGCATCTTAACGTTGACAGAAAGGTGCTACAGATGGATTCATGGAAACAAATTTTTGACAATGCTTACCCTCCTATTGTTTTCTGTACTACTAACTTTCTAATTTTGCAAATTAGTCGTGTTACTCATTGCTTTATTACTGGTGGTAAAATATGCATCATCTTTTTGTTTGTGATCTCTTGGTAGATTCTCGCTTCATCATGGAAACCACCTTGCACAAGTGGGTATGCTGTTGGGGTTCTAAGAGGAAATAAGGCACGTTCTATGGTCTCTGAGTACTCACTTTATTTGCATTTCTAATTCTCTCTGTACAGCAATAATTTGCTGTAAGGTTCCTTTCCAAATTTGACTTGAGTTCTTACAACTGCTCCCTTTCATTTTCATGCAGTTGCACCTCAATCCTATTCATTCGGTCGTGCAGCTCCGACCATCAATGCATCGACTCAAGCCCAGGGATTCTAAAAATAAGAAAATTGAAACTGGTAATGGTGAAGGTGCTGTTAAGGTGGAAGAGCCCAAGGAAGAAAACCTTTCGAGGCATCAACGAAGCAGGTTGTTTTTCCCTTTTGTTGACTTGCTTATTGCTAAATTTATTTTTCGCCAGGTTATATCCATTTCAGTCTCATTAATTCCTTCGATTAAATGCTAAGAACAACTATTTCTTTCTTGAATGAAAGCATCACTTGTTCAGTTAAGGAAGCCCATTTCTTTTTATTTCTTTTTGGATATGTAGGAGATGACTGGAAAAGCTATCTAAGCCCTTGCAAGGCCATCCAATCCATATTTGCACTCCATTTTCATTAAAATATGCCTAGATAATACCTTTATAAAATTCAAGATAGATCGGAAATGCGCTTAATTGGAGTTATATAAATGTCCATATCATTTCATGTCCTTGCGTCAAGTTTACTTTGCATGCAGTAGTCTTTGGCACTTTTCTGCTAATTATCCTTTTTTGGTTTTAATTTATATCCTGATACGCTTAGTACCTTTGCAGACCAAACCATCAAGCCAGAACAAGGATAGTGGAGAGGTACGCACTTAGTTCATCTGTTTGCTCAATTTGTACGACAACAATCAATATCATGTTGTTGCTGTTCCAATTAACTTGATTTATAGCGATGATAACACAATTCTTGTATTTCTTTGGTTGTGTATACCATAGATAGATAGAGGGTGAATAAATGATTTTACCGAGAGGATTCACATCTCTGTGTGTAGTTATGCTGCTGTTCAATATTTAATATTCATTCCTTTACGTGGCTATATGAGTTAAGTCAAAAAAGTGTTGCTGTATAAAACACTTAGATGACCTTTCAGTGTTTACATCATATGTTAATACATAACAGTGATGCTTATTGTTTACTTGGTTGTTTTTTTTTTGGGCAAAGTGGCGCTGTTATGTTATTTTGTTGCAGTACTGGCTGTATATTAGTTTGGTGAGAAGGGAGAAGAACCATCCATAGAACGTAAAATTAAACCAAGCTTTTTCATTTTCGGAGGAATTGTAAGCTTATTTTGCCAAAGGAAGAGTATACTTTGGAACATCACATCAGTGTCTGTTATAGCCAGTTGTGTCCAATACATGATAATGTGGTGGCATAACAACCTCTAAAGTCTAGGTGCATCTTCCAATGCTAGTGACAGCCTATTTATACCTACTAATCATACTATGCATTAATTTATGCTTGTATTTAATTCATATAATTACTCTTTAATATATTTGTTAATGACTTGTCGTGTTTGACAAGTTATTTGGTTATGAAATCAAGTTCCTTCGTTGAAGAAGTGGAATTAGAGTCTGATACATGTCTAAGGGTTGTTTGATAAAGCTTTTGATATAAGTTTTTGTAGATTTGATAAAAAGTTGATAAAATGTATTAGGGTTGGACATTCCCGAACTGAACCCTAATTTTCGGGTATTTAGTAATTGCCAATTGGAACTGTCGGGTCCAAATTTAATTATGGAATTGTTCGGGTTCGGTTCCATTTGGTTATCGGGTTCCGTATAATAATTAATATTTTTTTTAATATTTACAACAACGCTATATTAATTCGACTATGACATGTTCAATCTTAGCTCTTACACAATAACGTAGTCTAATCTCATGATATCTTTTGCGCATCTCTTTGTTGAGTTCTTCATAAATTTGACTGTTAAAATCACAAAAAGAGGAAGATAGCAAGTTCACAATAATATGACGATAGAAACGAAATTACAATATAATAAGAGATTTGGGTAAAACTTAGATCAATTTGATTAAGTTGGGTTTGGCTATAAATTAGAAATAGTAAATTCATATTATGGGGTTGGGCTAAATTAATTAGTTAGTAAATTCATTTAGAAAAAAATAAAATAATTTGACTTATTTAAGATAAAAAAATTAAGGAGATCCAGTTTCTTGGTCTAGAATCGAAAATCGAACCAAACCCGTTGGTTCTCGATTCAGATACATGTTCGGGTATTTAATTTAAGAAGAACCGCTCGATTCGGTTCTGGTCCGATTCAGTTTGGGAGTTTTGTCTAGCCCTAAAATCTGGTTAAAATTGAGGTTTGATCAGTTAAAAATTTGCTAAAATTATCAACAAGCACTAATTTTCTTTTCCCAAGCTGAGGCATTAAATGAAATAGTGAATTTACAATACTCATTTTCTTTGTTATTGTATTGTTAGAATGTTGTGGCCATTTGTGTGTTTTAGGGGGATGTAAAAGAACTTTCAGTTGCACTTTTCATCAATCTTCAAGGCTTGGGGCAAAGATCCATGAAATGGAGCACAATGCCTTTCATTCCTGCTAGTTTGACTTAACCATGGATTTTGTATTTTTATTTTCTTCCCACCGTTATCTCTTTCTTTATAGGATTGGGTTCCTCTCAAATACCATAATGCAAGGAGTGTCATTGCGGATAGATATCTACAAAAGATGGCGGCACAAGAAAGCTCGCCTATTAATTTTTCTATGAGCTCGTATGCATTTTATAACGCCGATACCTGCTATTTTCATCAATTTCCCATAAAGATTATGGAAGCTCCTTTGGATTTTGCTATATTGGAATCTATGTGTGTGTTGGTAATTCATTTCTTTTCTGTTATTCCAATTTGAAGGTGTGTGATTATCTGAATAGATTGTGTCCTGGTGCCTCTAATGAGAGATCCAGATCTAGAGTTCCTACAAGAAGGTATCTCGCTACCTGTTTGATAAATTTTCTCTGCTAGTGATGAATACTGTGCACAATAATGAGATCATATTCAATTAAAAGATATCTTTTGAATAGTTTCAGATACATCAAAAACTTCCATTTGTTGTTCTTCATCTTGTTTCTAGTAATTCTTTGCTATGATCATAAATGTTTGAAGTTTTTTTTTTTTTTTTCATTGATATGTTACTATGCACAATAATTCCGAAGTAAACCTATTGTGAATGTATGGATCAGAAATAAGTTGGAAAGTTCTCTGGGTGCATGAGGTGACTTTATATTCAATTTCTCATGAATATGGTGTTTTCATAAATATTTCTTGTTGCTCTTAATAGATTACTGATATTCAAAATCGCAGTGTAGCACTGATAATATCATTAGATGGAAAATTTCATTTTTTTGCTTCACCCCATTTTCGAATTACTTTTTTTAGTTGGAACTTGTATCCTGTCCATGAAGTCAATTCTCTTATTATCCATTTGCTACTGTCATAATATTGACTTTTATTGGATCGTTGTTAGGAAACATTCGTGTACTTTCCCTCTGCATGAAACTTACAATTGTCTTTACGCCTGTATATGGGTTATAGATCTTCTGTTTGTAATGTGATGTTGTTTCAGGTTTTTGATGACTTTACCACTAAAAGAATGGTGCAAAACTTGGCTTGAGGTCTGTTGCTAGTTACTTTGATCTCAAAGATGCATTTTAAGGATTTCCTTTCTGTCATTCCTTGCATGTATAATATGAATTAATCAGCAATTTCAGATTTTTATTGCAATTGATATATGAAGTTGATGGAACAGGGTTTTCCAATTCATCGATTTGACGCTCTAAAGCACCTAGCTCCAGATGAGCCTGTTGAAGAAGTTTTGGAAGTCCTGCAGGAATATGCTCGATTAGTCCAAGGAATGTGGGTTCCAAAAAGTTCACTGGTATATGGAACAGATTCAGGAATTGAAGTTTTAGCCAGGGATTACGTTCTTCTTTTGTTTAGCAAGAGACCACTAGTTACTGATTCACAAATACCTCAACGTCCTCAACTTGCTAAAGCAATGAAAGATGTCCTAAATGTATTGGCTGTTGCGAGACCCTCCTTTAGTGACTGGAAACTCAGAGAGCTTCCTGATTGCAGATTCATAAAACTCAATCCTACTGTTGCAAAGCAACAAGAAGAAGAATGGGAATCCTTGGAAAAGAAGATAAATGATCTTCTTTTTGGAGGAAGAAACGGAATTGGTATGAAAAATTCGTTAAAGTCTAATGTCATAAACAATCCGGCCACGTCAACGAGTTCCAGTAAAGTAACTCTGAAAACTCTGAATGGGGTGTCCTCAAGGACGCCAATGCCAGAAGAGACTCGAGAAGCTTTAATGAAGGCCCTTCAGAAACTTTTCAAAAGCATCAAGGTTTGCAGGTGAGATCATTTTATTACATCGTCCTTATTTTCAAATAGTAGTTATATGTGGTCATATTTTTGATTGAAGATATTTATCATGTTTTGTATCCTAAAGTACACAGAAGCTAATTGTAGGTAAACAGTTATTTTGCATGTGATTTGATTAATGTTTTGACGTTTTTTTCACACGCAATAAGTGTTGCTGTGACCTTTTCATCCATGGCCTTTTCTGGTCCTGGTTCATTAAATTGAGACATGATATAGTTAGTGGAAGACTTGGGGAGATGGGTGGTCACGTAAATTAGTTCTTTGCTTGCACTTAGCATGGGATACTAGTAGGATTACGTTTTGCATTAGCTGGGCTGGTGCAATTGACATGGTTTAACAAAAAGCCAATGGACCATTACCATATTTAAACTTTTTAATTGTTACTTTTATATTATTTAGATTCTCAACGGAAAGATAAAGGAGCTAGTTTGAATTTTCTTATTTAATCAAATTTATTCAAGCTAATATGCCCCTTAATCTAGCAAACCTAACTTCATCCTCATAGTGTTAGGGTTTTCCTGTGGAAATTTAGTTTGATTGTCAACAGATGAAATTTAGTTTGATTGTCGGTGGGTGAACTTTTACTTGATGCTGTATATGCCAGTTTTCAACAAATTTGCCAGCGTTTGAGGGACTTGGCAGTTTCTGAGTCTGCCCATTCGAGGGGATTTGCCAAAGAGGCAGTTGCTGCAGCAAACAGCATTGGTGCTTTTCCTGATGAGCTTCAGGCTATCATTAGTCAATTTGCGTTTAATATTCATGGCGTTTATGTTCCAAAATCATCACCAGATCATCCACAATACGATCCATTCAGGTTAGACCTTGCTTCATTTATTTGGATCTAGAACATTGATATTTTTCTTTTACCAACTTATCTTTATAAGAAAGGATCATCTTTTTATATTGTTCATTATTGTTGTGGTTCTTTCCCTTCCAGGAAGGTTGTCATTGATCTTCTTATTGCTGAAGGACCAAATGCAAAGCTTCAAAAGGCTCCCATAGCCGAGGCTGCTAAGATGGAACTTAAAAGGGATATACCTCAGATGGAATATCAGAAGGTCTAGCTTACAATTACTTATGATGAAATTGTATTAGGTGTTGAGATCAAATACTCTCACCCTGACCCCTTTGAGGCGAATTTAATATTTCCTGAAAAATTCATAATTACGTTTTGATTAATTTCTGAGGCCTTTCAAAAGCAAAAACAAGATTGAGATTGTCACAGGAGATGATTGGGGATTACCACTCTCATTGTGTGGGTGTGTGTGGTCGGGAGGGAGGGAGGAAGGGAGGCCCCCTAATGCTCTTGCCTTTAATCTAGCATCTATAATACTTGCCTATCATGACAGCTTCCAATGTTTTTCCTTCCGATTAAAGGCTCTTAAGCATTGCACAACCTATGTCACCCACTTCTTTTAAATGAACAGTTAGGAACTTAGGACTTAATCTAGCATTATGACCACAGTAGAAAGCTAAATAATGGAATTATGAAGCAGAGAAACATGTATAGTGAATATCCTTCTGAGAGCTGGTGAGGTAATGTGAGGGAAGATATATTATGCTCCTTAGAAATTTCCCCATGCATAAGCTCTTTGAATTCCCTCAATAATTAAGAGTACTCTTAGTAACCACCCATCAGATTTTCTGATTCTCATGTGAATGTCTCAAGTCAGACCTCCTTGTGGGAAATTATATACATATGGTTCCTAAGAATACCGTCCTATAGTTTCTTGTCAGTTTCCTAAGCAGAACATTTGTTACTAGGATGAGAATGGAGATATTTAACTGGTCATGTTCCCTTCACTGTCCTTGGTATGTTCCAGCACTTAAAAGAAAAATATTTAATTAACCTGCTGAGCCTCTTGTCCATTTCCCTGTTATCAATGGTGGAAGCTTCAATGACTTATTTGTGAATAAATTGCTTGCTAATTTAGGTTTATGTACTCCCTTATGATCTGCAGGTTTTACAAGAACTATGTGTATCACAAGGTTCTGCATGGGTCGTCAAAAGTAGTGATGGAAATCCACGAAAGTAAAGTTCACGCAACCAAATCCTATGTTAGTCTATGAGGTATGAATAAGCATATAAACTACGAATTACGTAAATAGAAGAGCGAAAAAACAGACACCTCACCACAAGACTTGATGGAAAATCGCTATTGCATGAAGTTCTCAAGCTTCTTGTGTTCAAGAAAGAAAATATCTGCTTATTTTGTTTACATAGAGCATTGTGATCTGTTGTGGTTTGTCCCAATTTGCCCTGAAATGCCTTGGTGCTCGACTTATTTTGATGTCTGAGTTGTGCATTTTGAAAAAAATTATTGACATCATTCATTGAAGTTATATTTCAGTGTATGTCTTGTGCGGACATCAGTTTTAAGTACCCTTGAATATTTGCCCAATCAATCCTCGTCACATATTGGAATTTGAAAAGTTAATAGGTCTATCTAATGTACATGCAGATGAACATATACACAGACTAAGGAATGTGTGATTACATATACATATTGTGTATATATAATTAAGATGTCTGGTACAAAAGTCGTTTGTTTAATATGGCAGGCAACCTGTTTCTTTGGAAGCAATAAGGGATGTGTTCTTGAGATCCTGTGTAGCTCTTTTGAACATTCAACCTTCCAATGGAGGTAGGATGATTTAAAGTATACAAAGGATACCAACTACATTGGGGATGAGTGTTCTGCAATAAGACACATAAGCCCTTGTTTGAGCCCCATTTTTCACAGAAATGAAATTTGTAATATTGATTTTTTAAGAGAATGTTTGATTAAAGAGAGGAGAAAAATTTTGGGTATACGTACAAATTATTGGGATTAAAAATGAATTTGGGAAAAAATGATTTTTTGAATAATGGGGCTCAAACAGG
>CADEPE010034650.1:0-13170 GCA_902829205.1 Fraxinus paxiana | reverse complement strand
CAAAACCCGACCGAACCTGCCAAACCGCCAAAACCAAACCAACCCGATCGGGTTGGGTCGATTTTTTTGTTGTTTTTACACGGGTTGGGTGGGTGGGTTGGTTGGTTGTGTAGGCATGTTGGGTCGGGTCGGGTTATCGGTTAACTCATGAAAACCGAATAAACCCGTCCAATCCAACTCAACTATATTTATGAACTTTACAAGTGTTATGATGTTTGGATGAATACACATTCAACACAAAAACATTTTCATTGCCAAAAATGCTTCTTGACTTCATATAATTTAATATTAATCCATCCATGTAACATTTCCAGGCATGAAGTGCCAAAATAATTCAGATTTTTTGGTCATTGCAACTATAGAGACCTAATATTATATAAGTCATGAGTCAATTATAAATCCACTCAACCCGACCCGCCTACTTTAATCTTCATTGACAATTTGTCTCAAACCGACCAACTCAATCCAACCCAACCCAACACGACCGATATTTGATTGGGTTAGGTAGGGTTGGGTTATGTTTCAAGGTTGGGTTAAATTATGATCAAACCGATCGTGTTGGGTTGAGTTTGGGTTGAGGTAAAAACCGACCCGACCCAACCCATACCCACCCCTAGATACAATATGTGTATATAAATATTGGTTGCCTTATCACTATTATTTTTGAGAAACGTAAACATCATTATCAAGAAATCATGTTTTTGGCTTGCCATTTCCATTCCATGGCCATATATTGTTCAAGTTCCACAGCAAATCTCGGAAATGATAATGCCACAAAATGATAGTAGCAGAAATCATACATGGTACTCTAGCAAAAAGTGCCAACAATAGGACTTGAACTGTCTAGCATCAGTTCAACAGCTACATATGACGAATAATAAAGCTGCCAACCATTTGGGGTATAATTTAAACGAATTTGGGATTTAGAGTAGCTTTCACTACTGTTAAAAGTAAAATATAGAGAGAGGATAATGATATTGAATTATTCATAATACTTACCTATTACCCAGGTGACTATAAAATCAAAACGATTTTGACCATCCCTCCAATAGTTCTCAAACCCATATGCATAGATCTTCAGTGCCATCTCCAGGACATACAGCCATCCTGCAGAGGAAAATGCAAGCAAAATCAAGAAGACATTGATGCTTCATAAAATCTGAGATCCATGGAACACTTACCAAATACAAACTCCACCTTTTGCCAAGCCTCTTGGGCAGAATTATTCTCAATATCAAGCTGAAAGCCAATCAGCATAACATATCAGCATATGAAATGATAATATCAACATGGGTTACTAAATCATTTAGTCAACCAATTTTCAGCAATCCCAACAATATTCTTTACTCTTCAGGAATCTAAATGACTTTCTGAAGTTTAAATGAGAATTATTACAATATAGCATCTAAAACTACATAAAAATTTGATAGTGCTATATGATTAATGAGTCAAAAATACACATAATTTCATTGAGTTTATGTTCAAGAAACCATTAAATCTTCTCAAATATAATGTGGTTTAACTAATATTTCGGAGACTACATGACTTAAAGTCATACCGTTGTCTCAATAACGACAGCCACAAAATTCAAGATGAGGATGAACACTACTATGTACCCAAATTTGGGGCTTCGAACAAAGTCTTTCAGCTTCTCAGAGGCAGGGGAGTGGTAGAAAGTTGGACAGCTTTCAAAAATAGGTAACTGCAAACAGAAAACAGTATCAGAGTGCAGATAAAAGATCTTCATATTTTCATTAAGACCACAGAAGAATGCAAAGACACTATTCAAGCCTCAAGTTAATGGACGCACTGACTCCTTTTGAAATCTTAGTGCAATGGCATTGACCAGATCAGCAAATTCATCCAAATTAATCTGCAGGTGCACAAAAAAGAGCATCAAAATAATAAAAATGTCATTAGACAAAATAATCATCAATTGGCATAGTTGTTTTAGAAAGAGGCCTCTATTCCACTTCCTACAAGTACCAAATTAGTCGTAAAAATGTTCATTGCCTTATTGGGTACACAATGAATATTTCCTATGTAAATATGATACGAGTAAATATTCAAGTTAATATAGTGAGTCAAAAGAGGCTAAATTTTTTACTGTTCTGTTCCGGTATAAGAATGAAACTGAGAATAATCAACTAGTAAACATGAAAATACTTTAAAAATGGCGTGGTGATCGAACAAAGAAAGAGTAAAGAGCTAGAATAGCTAAACCACTGACCAGGAGTAACATATATGATTGAATTACCTGCAAATTTCTAAATAAACTATATCTAACCCAGAAGCATCATGCCGGAAGGTAGCTGCTATAATTAGAGGATTCAGTCAAGCAAAAACACCTGGCAATTGGTTGATCTAGTAGCCGGAAAAACGTCAATTGGATGCAAATTGAAGATGACAAGATTTTACTTGTTGCTAAATTATACAGTCAATTGGAAAGAGTTGACTATTTTGATACCTATTAACCAGTAATAAGAATTACTTTTGTAGACATAGATTGCTATCGCAATGCAATTTAAATGTAAATCAAATGGATATAAAAACTAGATTTTCTATTGGTGGATCACATTCCGTTGGGAAAAAGAGTTTCCTAACCATAGAAAAGATATATCAAGACAGAGAAGAGAAAGGCCAACAACTTACACCAACCAAAAACTAGAAGACAAACTACCTTGAAGTCATGACTGTCATCCAACTCTTCAAATATCAGTTCAAAATCTTCTCTGGATATTTTTGGCAATGTCCTAGATAAATTGTAAGCAGTTTCATACTTCAATGTCTATGTGACACCACAAAAAATGCTAAATCTTGAGAAGAAACCTTAAAATGAAAAGTTACTATAAAAGAAATCCCTTTCATACAAAGAGAAGCTTTGATGCAATGAAATTCTCATACAACAGAAATGATGTAGTGGAAAGTAAAAGCAAAAAATTATAAGTCAATACATTTCTTAATTTTCTCCAAAATAACCGAACTGATGGAATTCTAGTACTTCAAGAGATACGAACTAAAAGAGGAATGCCAACAAATCCTCCCAATAAAATCCAGTAGAAGCTTGGAAGTACAAGGTATCCCTCCCAAAAAGAAATGGATGAAATTCTTGAAGTGTACTTGTTTAGTTTCTAACTACTTGTCACCATCACCTCATCATACAATAAAATTCGCAAAATACGCAATGGGACTGCTCAGTTTCCATAACTTCTTGTTGAGGACAATAATTAAAGGATTTACATGCGACCTTATCTAGAAGCTTAAGTGATGCAGAAAAGTATATTCGAGGAAAAAAAGGAACTAAATTAATTAGGGCTTCTTTAATTCTAGTTTGTGTTAGATTAGGATTATTTCCTTAGTTCGTTTCCTACTTTGATTAGATTTGTTTATTTTCCTATTTAGGATAGGATTGTTTAGACCTCTATAAATAGAGGGATAACACTTTGTTTTATTTAAACTTTGATTATTGAATACAATTACTCATATCTCTTATTCTCTTCTCTCTCTTAACTTCTCAAGTTTAATAAATTGCTAATTGTGAATCTTCGTTTACCAGCTTCCTAAGTCAAATTTGTTATCACAGCTTGACGGTTTCCTCTGACCAAACAGTTAGAATCTATGGTTGTATTGTATGCCTTATTTAGCTATGAATTATTATAGTTATAGAATTGTATAGTTCCCTTCTTTAGATAGGTTGACAGTTTCCTCTGACATCATTCTTCACATTTATTAAAAAGATATTTTAGAATCTTAGATACTTGCATGATGGGGTTAATTCAGCCCTTCTTCTGGCTTGCTATTCTCAAGCAGTAGTCTGCATCAGGCATTAATAAACACGTCACTGAATTATTTACTTCCACTCAAAGAAGAAACCAAAACTATGATTTAATCTTCAAAAAGGTTGTCAACAACAATTAATAAGTGAAATATGCATGGAAAAATGAATTTCACCTATATTTGTTCAGTTCTTCAAAAAGACGAATGCATTGATCTTTGTTCAGGTAACCAAGATCCTGTCAATTAGCAAAAATATCTAAAATGCGTTAATTCATAATTAGAAAACCATATATACTTGACCAAGTCTTGTAAATTCCTTTCCTACATAATGAGAAAGCTTCGTACTAATCCGGACGATTTTAATATACTTCAAGTAAATCTACTATATAACTAACCAGCTTATTCTAGAGAGAACAACTACTGACAATTTTTACATTCCAGGAATAGTGGCAATCTCCAGACAAAATTACAAAGACAACCAATATTCCATTTACCAACCTACATGATTTCCTTGAATGAAAAATGAGCAGAAAAATAAAAATAAATGGTTGACATAGGAAGGTATTGTGTAAGAAAATTTTAGAAATCGTCCTCTCCATGACATGGACGAAAATGAAACAATGAATGTTGTCCCTGTGCGTGCATATTCGGGATGAGATGGAGGGTGGGGTGGGAGTGGGGAGGGGGCAACTGCATTAAAAGGATGTGAGTGTGGTGGAACCTAGATCCCCATCAGGTTGTCAAACACCAAAGCATATAAGCACATGGATAAGATCATTATTTCAAAGGCATTATCACTGCATTAAAAGTTATTCAGTTCCCTTACCTATGCAGACATTTATGATCACCTAAGATCAACATGCACATAGCAATGTTTCCCTATAATTTTTAATCATGGGGTAAAATCCTTGCAAACTGACTAATCTACAGGACTTCCAAGTGGGTGGCCACATTCAGTATGAGCTGGCACTTCACATGAGGATTATAAATAGGAGGATTCTTCCATTTAACAATAAAAAAAAAAAAAAAGAATCATCTTCATGCAGCAAAGTAAAATAAATGAAATGGCTCGAAGCTTTTTGAGGTGGTAGAATTGGCAATCAGTCAAAGTATAGATAGGAAAAGTTACTTACATTGTTATCGATCAAATTAAATGCTTTCTTCAGTATCCTCATTCTCACACGATCCTTCTCAGCCACTTGTTTAACAAGCTGTGACAAATGTTAGGATTATACCCACATTGGTTCTGGTTGCCAGTGTATGTAGCAGGAAGCTCAACAAAAGACATAAAATACAACAAAAAGAATGGTACAGCTAGCTACCGCACATTCATCATCTGAACTAGGATATTGAAGCCTGAACTCCTTGTGTAGGAGTGATGAGAGAAGTCATTTCGGCTTATATTTTCCAGTTAAGAAAGTAACAGAAGATAAAAACATACAAAGCAGCAGCACCAGAATAACATTTATAATTAGCAAGACAGCATAGAAGTGAAAGAGAACTATACCTCACTTTTAAAGCTATCGTATACAACGGCAAGGATCAAATTGGTGACAAAGTAAACACCTAACAGGATGTAGAGAACGAAAAATAAGCAGGACCAGCGTGAGGACCTACAAAAAAGAATACCATGGAGGAGTCAGTAAAACTAGAGAAGTTCCATTAAATAAAGGCAAGTACGAAATCTATTATAAATTCAGAAGGTTCGATATGATTGCCGACAGTATATGCAATTCTATTTTCAGTGTTATGGTTGTGATGCAATCCAGGTGTGTCAAAGGGGGTGATTATCGATATATAACTTGAGCAATAGTATCAACATCAAAGAAAGAAGATAGAACTAGCCAAGTTGGCTCTCTGAATTACCCCCCTGAGAAGGTGGTGTCCAGTCAACATAACTTGGAGCAAAAAGAAAAGAGAAACTAGGTTAGAACTGATAATAGACTTTTAATGAAAAGAGAAACTAAGTTAGAACTGATAATAGACTTTTAATGAATGCCCTTCATGTGTAAAGAACTCTACTTGGTAAACAAAAGATATGAGAAAGTATATAATGTGAATGTCACATTAAAACCACTAAAACTTATTCCGTAGTTTTTAAAACCAGCCTGGATATTGACCCAGCATGTCACTTGGTTACTGATTCAACCATCAACTTAAATATAAGTAAAGTATATTGAGTTTCATAAAAAAGATAGTGCATAATGCAAAATGGTCATAACTAGTAAGGCAATAATGCATTGCATAAAATAAGTCATTTGACCGAAGACGAAAAGAATTTTTTTAAGGTTTTCTTGTATAATTTAAAGACTTCTTACAATACTTGTATCACTCTCATTTCTCTTACCCACTAAATTTTCTTATCTCAATCAAGGTTTATGTATTTATTCATATCAATAGAGTAAATAAGATATTTACAAAATTTTACTTTGCCAGTCAAATGTTAGTCTAATATGTAATATGCATCCGAAATAAAAGAGCTTTTTGATTTCTTATTGTTTAAAGGGAAAAATAGTACATAGAGAATATGATATTTGATGACTCAAAAAAAAAAAAAAGAATATAATAATTGATGTCCAATTATATGTTAACAGGTAAGAGTGGCACAGGGGTATAGACTACAATGATTTGCTCACGTAGCTCAGGTTCAAGTCTCCAAGCATAAAGTTCAGGAATTTTATAACCCACCCGGGTTAACGGTCGAGGTCACCAGTTGCTCAAAACCCCATCTGGTTTTAACGACCTTTTGGCCGTTCAGTTGCAGTGTGGTCAGTTACTATTGACCGGAGCAGTTTAAGGTCCAGTTTCCGGTCAGACCAGCCAGTCCAATCTGGCACACTGTAGTACACTATAAAAGTGAATAATAATTTTAAAAAGGTATATTACGATTTTTTGGCAGTAAAAGCTAATCTTCCTCCTTTGTATATCATGGAAATATGACTGCCTTGCATGCAAAAGGTTCTTCTTTTCATTTTATTTTCCCTTTTTCAGTGGGTGGGGGTGTTATTTGTTTGGAACTGCAATGAGCATTGAGGTCGAAAATTATAAAATGGAAGTAAAACAGCAATCAAGAATCAATTTTTCCATAGCCACATACTTGTATGCGGGAATCCAGACATCTGGATTGTTGGAAGTAGTAAATAGAACAAACATCTGGTATAGAGTTGTGCCATATGAAGTAAATACAGTCTTCCCCTGTTTGGTGTCTTCAAAGATGACAAATGCCAACCAGCTAGAGAATAGAAGAAATAAAAGCCATAAAGCCTGCGTTTGGCCCCAAAACAAATAAAAATATAAGGAAAAAAAAGAAGTTCAAATATCATTTTATTAATGAAGAGACTCAAATCCAACACATCTCAGTTGAACATGATGTAATTTGATTCAGTTAAATAGAAAAAATATTAAGTGCATTGATGTAGATGCAGACACACCAGGATATTAGAGTACGTGGGAAGCATTCCAACCAGGACAACGGTGCAATCTCGTAATTCCCTAGGGTCAATAAAACAAATTAAGAAGCAAAATAAAGAATTGCAACTTAACAGTTTATGCTATTAAGTTGACTACAGAAAGAACATAATGCAATCACAAGATGCTTAGCAGAATGCACCTCTTCAAGGTTAAAATTAGTGGCAAAAGTTATCCTCATCCTATGTGTATGCTTCAATTTAAAACCTCAAATGTGAATTTGTTCTTTCTCAGCAATCAACTTTATACTATTGGACGAGACAGCTAACTATTGAGTCCAATGGAAGCCTACCTCATTTTGTTACCAGATTATTTGAGTTTTCACGAAGGATAGGTAGAATGATGGAAATCAGTTCTGGTTGCTGCATGCAGAGTAGCTACCGGTAATAAGATGTATGAATGTCTTTATAGCTCCCAAGACCCTCGGATAAAAAATCTATCACTTGCAAGCTCCAAAATAATGTTTGAGTCTTGTTTCTATTTAATACTTCTAGACTCCTTCCTTTTCATCTTTACTACAAGTATTAATGATTTCCTTATGTCTACTGAACCAGTACATAATATTGTGAAGTATCAGTGATGTCTACTGAACCAGTACATAATATTGTTTACTAGCTAAAATTTAGCCACGGTTCACTATTACCTAAAATTGTATTTTGTTTCCATCGCATTCAATTTATGCATTCTTATCTAACAAACCCTTATATATTGGCAAATCAGTGAGTTCAATAAGAACTACTTTTCACCCTTTGTAGATTGCCTCCTAATGGCTAGCATTATATGCATGCAGTTGGAGTTTTCTGATGAACAGAACTATAACAATATGAAAGTTTATCTACAAGAATAGGCACCGTATCCAACTTTCCCACCAATGATAATCCAAAATCTTAGTCCAAAAGCAAATAGAGCATTGCCTAAATCTGATTTCAATGTTCACAGTACCAGATGGAAGATAAAACTCCATATCTCACACATTAGTTACAAATTGATGGAGCAATATTGAAACTTTTGGAGAGAGTTTCTATTTCTCTCTTATTCATCAATTGAAAAATACAGCTCGATATATGCTAAATGCAGAGACAAATATATTGTAAAAAAACACATAAAATCCCATGATTATGGGAGATAATCTCTAACAAAATCAAGGCATAAAATAAGGAAATTTTGACTAGGTGATAGGCTACCCGAATCTCTAAAATAAGGAAAAGTAATTAAACTATCCTAGAATAAATCCACAAATTACAACACTCCCCCTCAAGCTGGGTTGTAAATATTGGTTAAACCTAGCTTGGATTTCAATTCTTCAAATTTGATTCTAGGAAGTAAGAATATCTACTCTTTGAAATTATGTTGGAGTATAGACCAAAGAGACTGCCCCCTCTTCTGTTGTTTCTTTGATGAAGTGTCAATCTATCTCAACGTGTTTCGTTCGGTCATGGTGAACTAAATTTTTTGCAATGCTAATAACAGCTTGATTATTACAAAACATTTTCATAGGACTTTCAATTGAAATTCTTAGCTCCTCTAGAACCCTTTTCAACCACATTCCTTCACAAATTCCATGATCCATATCTCGAAACTCTGCTTCGGCACTACTTCTTAACACAATTGATTGTTTCTTGCTTCACCAAGTAACTAAGTTTCCCCATAGAAAAATACAATATCCAGAAGTAGACATTCGATCAGTTAGAGCCAGCCCAATCTGCATCAGTGTAAATGTCTACATTTCTTTTCGTAGTCTTACAAAAATAAAGTCATTTGCCTGGTGTCATTTTAAGATATTTTAGCAGTCTGTAAACTGTGTTCATGTGTTTTTCAGTTGGATTATTCATGAATTGGCTTACTGTGCTAACTGCAAAGCTAATATCAGGTCAAGTATGGGACAAGTATATGAGCTTTCCCACTAGCCTTTGATATCTCCCTTTGTCTATTGGTGTGCTATCTTCTATAGAGCCAATTTGGTAGTGCAATCCATAAGAGTGTCCGCTGGTTTACTCCCCAACATCCCAGTTTTTTTTAAACAAATCTAAGACATACTTATTTGAGAAACAGCTATGCCTTTCTTTGACCGAGCAATTTCCATTCCAAGGAAGTACTTGAGATTCCCTAAATCTTTGATTTCAAATTCTTAGGCCAACAGGTATTTTAGTCTACACATTTCATCATCTTGGTCTCCAATTAGAATGATATCATCTACATACACAATAATTATTGCTAATTTATCCCCAAGAAAGTGTGTAACGAATAAAGTATGATTTGATTGACATTGAGTGCAACCATGCCTTTTAATTGCCTTTGTGAAGCGGTCGGACCAAGCTCGAGGAGACTGTCTGAGACCATAAAGAGATTTTCTAAGTTTGCAGACTTTGTTGATGTTTCCTTTTGTTTCTAGGCCAGAAGGAATATCCATATACACATCTTCTTCCATATCACCGTTAAGAAATGCATTCTTAACATCAAGTTAATGGAGTGTCCAATCTTGATTTGCTACTATGGATAACAATACTCGGATTGTGTTCAACTTTGCAATAGGAGCAAATGTTTCTTGATAATCAACACCATATGACTAAGTATACCCTTTTGCAACCAGTTGCTTTGAATCAGTCTATGCTCCCATTTCCTTAATATTTGACCGTAAATATCCATTTGATCCAACTGTCCTCTTTCCTTTAGGTAAATAGGTGATTTCCCATGTTATGTTCTTCTCTAGTGCTCGAATTTCTTTTTCAACCGCTGTCCTCCATTCAGGCGATTTAAAGGCTTCCTGAATGTTGTTAAGAATCTGTATATTTGTCAAAATAGTGGTAAAAGCATTGAATCTAGGTGACAAGCCATCATAGGAAATGAAATTATAAATGGGATGTTTTGTACAAGATCTATCTCCCTTCCTGATTGCAGTTGGTACATCCAAATCATCACCTTGACTCTCAATAGGAACAGATGAAGATTCAGGGTTACCTAATTATATTTCCTTTGGTTCTGGATTCGGATCAACTTCATGACTTTGTTCAAGTTGTGTTCGTGGTGCTATGTCCTCTTGATTCTTCTTTTTCCTGGAATATACAATGACTTCATTGTTATTGGTAGGATTTTTTCGAGACTCAACTTGAAAAGGTTGCAAAGGCTTATATATAGAGTTCATGGATATTTGTGATGGAAAAATGGAATTGAATTCTAAATAAGGATTATGGTTGTTTTCAGTTTCCCAAAAAGGATATTCATCTTTCACATTCTCCTGAATATTGGTTTTGGGAAAGAATGGTTGTTTTTCAAAAAATGTGACATCCGTAGAGGTGTAGAACTTTCTAGTTCCTGGGGAATAGCATTTGTAACCCTTCTGATTGGCCGAGTACCCAAGAAACATGCACTTTATAGCTTTAGGACCCAATTTACTTCGATGTTGAGAATGTATATGGACAAACACTGAACAACCGAAAATCTTTGGTGGAATATTGGAGAAAAGTGTAGTATTGGGATGAGTTTTCAGAAGGACTTGCATGGGATTTTGGAAGTGAAGGACACGTGACGGCATTCCATTGATAAGTTGCGGTAAGTACAGCTTCTCCCCAGAAATATTTTGGCACATTGTTGGAAAACAGGAGAGATCTCGCAACTTCTAATAGGTGTTTCTTTTTTCTCTTGGTGATTCCATCCATTTTGTTGGGGAGTATCTATACATGAGCTTTGATGAACAATTCCCTCTTTTTTCAGGAAATCTCCCAAAATCGAGTTGAAGTAATCTTTGGCATTGTCTGTTTTTAGGACTATCATGGTTTGAAATTGGGTTAGAATCATAGTGTAGAAATTTTGAAAATTTGAGCGACCTCCAATTTTTCCTTCATAAGAAACACCCAAGTAAATCTAGTGTGATCATCAACAAATAAAACAAACCATCTTGATCCAGTCACATGTTTAATTCTAGAAGCTCCCCAAACATCGCTATGAATCATAGAATATGGCTTTGAGGATTTATATTGTTGGACAAGATAAGAATTGAGAACTTGCTTGGCTAACTGATAGATTTCACATTACACTGATAAACATTAGGCTCTATTGAATAATGGTGGAAAAAGTTTCTTGAGGTACAAAAAATTAGGATGGCCAAGTCGATAATGCCATAGCATAAGATCACTCGCTATTTAAACTAGAAATGGACAAAACACTTTTTTCAAATCCTATCTTTTGAGGAGGTTGTTCAGGCAAATTGGAAGTCTTGATAACATAGAGCCCCGAACACACTCGAGCATTGCCAATCGTCCTCCCCGAATCCAATTCTTGAAAAACACAATCATTTGAGTAACATTTAGCCACACAATTTTTCTCTTGAGTGAGGTTACTAACAGATAGAAGGCTACAATCCAGATTAGGGACCAAAAGAACACAATCAAGTATCAAATCTTTAAAGATAACTACAGAACATGTACCAAAAACTTTGGAAAGAGAACCATCAGCTATTCGAACAATAAGATTACCAGTGCAAGGTTTATAGTTTATTAAGATTGAAGCATCTCCAGTCATGTGATCTGAGGCTCCCGAATCCACTATCTAGAGTTTATTTTCTACTGTTTTAACCTTTAAAGCACTCAGAAAATTAACTTTTGTGCTTAAAGAACCTGTCCCAATATTTGTGTTAGATGGCTTATGTGGCTGATTGAACAATTTTTTTGCATAAAATCAATATGTTCTTTGAACAGAGACTTGATTTGCTCTTCATTTCCTTTCAAATTGGGTACGGGATGGCTTCCAATTAACTGGCTTACCGTGAATGTCCCAGCATGTTTCTTTATCGTGGCCAGGTTTTTTGCAATGTTCACACCATGGTCTTCCCTTCTTTTAACGATTGTCAAGTGGTTGAGGGTATGATCCACGGGCTCCCAAAGCTGATCCTTCAATATCAAATTGATGTACAGAAGACCCAAGCATAAGTTTCTTCCTGCTTTCCTCTCGACGAACTTTGGAAACAGCTTCACAGATATTAGGAAGAGGTTTTGTTGCAAGGATTCTTCTACAAACCTCATCTAGATTTTTGTTGAGCCCTAAAAGAAATTTATAGATTCTTTTCTTCTCCACAATTTTCTTGTATTTTGCAGCATCTCCGGGAGACTCCCACTTATTTAATTCGTACACATCCAATTGTTGCCAATAACGAGTGAGAAGATTGAAGTATTGGGTGACTGGTCGATCTCCTTGACACAAGTCGTGAAGGACACCTTCAATCTCAAATGATTCAGCCGTATTCTCAAGGTCTGAATATGTTTATTTTGCTGAATTCCAAATTCCCGTTGCAGTCTCATATAGAAGGAAATTTTCTCCAACATCATTGTTTATTGAATTGATTAGCCAAGACCTCACCATATTATTTTCTGTCTTTCAACTTTTGAATTTTGGATCGTCGATTGCTGGTGGAGATTTGGCAGTACTAGTAAGATATTCATCCTTTCCCTTTCCACAAATAAACATCATGACAGATTGTTAACCACTGTAAATAATTTTTTCCATTCAGTTTGTGCCCTATAATGGGAAGATGAGAGTTGTCCATGCTTCCATAGTTGTTCGAAACCGTGACTTTCTCGGTATCCATTCCAAAGGCTAGGCCGTATTTGGGCGTAAAGAAAAAGCTTTCAAGAAAACTAAACCCGAGTGGAGAGGCAGGAATAATCCTGCTCTGATACCATGAAACTTTTGGAGAGAAGGCTTCTATTTCTCTCTTATTCATCAATTGGAAAATACAACTCTATACATACTAAATGCATAGACAAATCTGCTGTAATAAAGCACAATAAAATATCATGATTATGGGAGATAATCTCTCACAAAATCAGGGAATAAAATAAAGAAATTTTGACTAGGTAATAGGCTACCCGAATCTTTAAAATAAGGAAAAGTTAGAGATGGCAAAATACCCCGCCCCGCCGGGTTGGCGGG
>CADEPE010034627.1:0-16473 GCA_902829205.1 Fraxinus paxiana | reverse complement strand
GAGCCACGAGCACGAGCCGAGCTCGTGTTGGCACCTCTAGGCCTGGCACAGACACAAAAAGCATAAGGTTATGCTGTGGGTATATAGCGCCTAGGGAGCTCCATGTGTTTATTAGGAAAAATGTTACGTACACATAACATTTCCCAAACTATAAAACACGCAATGCGTCGTCGTTTGGCTTCCCAAAGTCTCCTCCCCTGCTCATGTTCCATTGTCAATAAACCAAACGATCAACCAATGATGGGATAACAATGCCAACCAAACACATCCTCCGACGACTATTGTCACCGGGACGTCGTCGTTTTTGTGGCCTTCCGAGTTCTGGCATTTCCGTTATTGAGTCAACCAAACTCTTCATCCGCCTTCTTTGACTGAGTCAAGCCTCCGAGTCGGTTACCCAACTTGACCCCTCAATTCATTTCTCTCTTCAAAATTCCCTTCATGATTATTGTACTGATTGGAAAGTTCCAATCCCGCTAATGAATCCAAAATTCATCTAATCTAAGTTGAGCAACTTGCTGTTTTCTAGGGTTTCATACTGTAGTTTTGGGACTGAGGTTTAAGTAAAGATGATGATATCGAGGGGGTTATTTGGATGGTCGCCGCCGCATATACAGCCTTTGACGCCGGTTTCGGAGGTGTCTGAGCCACCGGAGTCTCCGTCACCGTACCTGGACGCGAGCGCTGTGGATGCCGTGCCGGTCGAGATGGAGGACGAGATTGATGCCGAGGCAGATGAGATCGAGCCGCCACCAGCTGCTGTACCCTTCTCCCGCCTGTTTGCCTATGCTGACCGGCTCGACTGGGGTCTGATGGTAGTTGGATCTCTTGCTGCCGCCGCCCATGGCACTGCGCTCGTTGTCTACTTGCATTATTTCGCCAAAATCATTCAGCTTCTCCGCCATAGCTCCAAACCACATGATAAGCTCTTTGACGAGTTCAATGAGGTATTCATAATGATTTTAGCATATTTATATTTTTGTGAAACCTGAGTTTTAGTTTCAAAGTATTTGTGGTAATTGAGCAGATTACAGGTTTATAGTGTAATGTTTCGTCCAATAGAGCAGAAAGCTCGTATTTTACTCTATATGGAATCATATTCAGCGTTATTAAGATTTTGAGGGGATTATGGTATTCCAGGGGTGGACACGTTATATGTAACTTTTATTTCATAACTACGATTATCTAACTAGCTTATTTAGATTATCAGCATGTCTAGGAAATATTTTTAGGACTTGCAACTGCTGGAAGCTGGGTGGCAATTGGACTTTAATATTTACGAAGTTAAGATTATTTCATTAGAAGTTCTGAAATTCTGTGTATGTGTTCATTTCATTTTCTGTTTGAACAAGAAAAAGGGAAATTTCTGGTTTTTACCGAGACTTTCCTAAAGAAACATGAACTTTAATCAGTCAGTCTTTTTCATTTTTTGCATGGAGCTGGAGGCATTAAGGTTTCATTTTATCCTTCAATAAAAATATTTGAATCAACTGTGTCAATTTATTTTGGAAAATTGATGATAAAGATTATACAACAAGTTTATATGTTTTGTTCTAGCATAATTCTGCTTCCTTTGGGTTTATCTGGGTTCAAAGTTAATGGATAACCAGTTGCTTCTTGTAGTGACTGTAAGTTTGGATCGTGCAAGTATTCAAAATGCTTCTGGAATGAGTGTGAGGTTTATTAGGGGATTGAAAGTTTCTTGCACTTGTTGCTTATTAAGTTGTCAAGATGACTGATTGTTGTAGGTATTATATGTATTTTAGGACAAATGTTAGCTGGCCAGTGATGAGGTTTTACCTCCACGGCAGCCCTAATGCCTCCACCGTATCCGCTATGCCACCCCTTAAGCCATCCCCCACCCCACTTTGTACTTGCTGTTTCTGGTTAGATTTGAATTGCCACAAATCTTGGGCGTGTAGCCTGGAAATAGCATCAAAGAAAATGATTCCATTCAGCTTTTTGACATTAAATTCTTTTTAGAAGCAAACTACAGAATGCCACTACCGAGCCCTCTACTGACGAAATCCTGTTTTTTTTTTCTTTTTATCTGGTTATAGTTCATGATTTTCTTGTTAACTCTTCACTGTGAGTAATGTAATTGAGAGACTTTGTATGTTCAATCAAAATGGATTCACCATTGAGACCTTTGGTCAGTGACTCATTCCTTGTTTGGGGTGGGGCAGGGGGTTTCAGAGAGGGAAAAAGCTGCTGACAAAGGTAGGGGAGGGAGATTGGAATGGTGGGCATGTGTTTGATATTTTTCTTTTTTAGTTTCTTTTGTTTTCTTCCTTTTCTCTCTCTTTTATTTATTGGTTTGGAACTTGGGTTTATTAAAATAACCTTCTGGAAAGATGACATGCAAGACATATGACTAACATAAAAGGTGGTGGTTTCCATCTGGTGGAGACTGGCTTGCACTGAAATTGAATGTTTGGGGCCTTACAGGTGAAAAAAATTTGATCGAGGACCCATTTGCTTTATCTGGCAAAGTTTGGGGACTGGTTGCAAATTTCTCTTGAATTAATATCATGTTATACTTTAATGTTTTGTCTTAGGTTGTAATCTAATTTTTATTACATTTTTACCACTGGTGCGGTGGTGTTGTGTTTCTACCTTCAGTAAAATATTGGGAAGTATACTGGACTGGAAATAAGATGATAAATTGAAGGGAGCATCAAGTAGCATTTCCTTTATTGTTTGCTAAAAATATACAATGTGATCGGTGCAAGAGCAAGGTATGCCGTGTGATTTATCGCTCAGCTTTAGTCCCCTGTTGCACTTTACTTATGACCGAGCTCTCAACGAGGACTGGTTGTAGTTTGGGTTGCATTAATGACACACACACGCATATATATAAGGTGGCCCAAGGATACGGTAGTTGGAGGAAATAGAATTTGAAATCAAAATCAAATAAACATTTGATGAAAATTTGAATTTACTTAAAAAATATTGAAATTATAATGTTTTGAACACATAAATTTTAGGGACCAAAGAAGGCCATGGGACATGGTAGTTGGAGGAAATAGAACTTGAAATCAAAATCAAACAAACTTTTGATGAAAATTTGAATTTATTGAAGAAATATTGAAATTATTGAATACAGAAATTTTAAAAAAAATTAAAAATTACAAGGAATTTCTAAGAACTTGTATTTTGATTTTCATTCATACTTGAAATCCGGACTTGAAATGTTCTTGAATTGCTTTGAAGAAATCTTGAAGGACAATTGTTTGTCCGTCTATCTCTTGCTTTTGCTTTATTTTCTTCCTTCAACTATTTGAATAATGGAACCAACTTTTCTAAAGTTTATTTAATAAAGTCGAGATTCTTTTTATTAAAGTCACTTTATTAAAGTTTGCCCATTTTTTATTGTCGATAGTGGTGGTAGGAATAACTTTTGAGGCGACAAACATAATTGAAAGAGATTTTCTCTTGAACCTTGAACCCTGTATCTTCGATATTCATCCAGATAACTGGGTTCATATAGTTATTTTGAATTCTTTCGAGTTTCTTAAACAATTAGTTCATCAATATCTATCTCATAGCAGTCATCTTCATTGCTCTGGGCATGGTATGTTTCTGAGTCTAATTGATGAACTATTTGAGTGAATCTTGCTTTATTTGAAGACGCTAAAGTCAAAGAAGCAATTTTTCTGAAATAATTGCTAGTTCCTTTGGCATTTTGCACTGAATTAACATAACCTAATAATCTCGATTTTTCAGCAAGAAAATCAATTTGTTTTCTTAATTCTTTCTTTGAAAATTTTGGAACACCAATATTTTTCTGTTCTTGAATCCATGAATTGACAGCTTTTGGATAGTTATTTGTTTCATGAAATTTTGACTATTTGATTTTGAATCTCCGAACAATTTTTTTAACATTGAATTCAGAGTTTGTTTTTTGAATTATATGGAAGTTCCAACAGAAAATCCATGAGACTTTAAAATTGAAGGCGATCTGAAACAAAACATTTTTCTTGAGGCTTTAAAAACGATTTTGCCTCATTTTTGAAGTGTTCGAATCTTTGACGAATAAAATTGGGTATAATTGTTTCGTCAAGTCCAAAATATTCGAACCATGCTTGAAACCATTTTGAAAAATGTGAAGGACATGCTTGATTAAAAAAAATAAACCAGGAATGAGTTACTGGTCTAAAAAAGAAAACATTGAACCAAGAGTCCTTGTAGTCAAAATAATTGAAGTGAAATTCGAATGTTTCATCTTTTTGATAAACACATTCGTTTTTCATCCCATAGGTTCTGTCCTCCTCCTTCATATGACAAAAACCTTTGAATTGAATTTTTTGGAAAAATCATTTGTTTTGACTTTTGAGGGTTTGGAGTATGAGTTATGATAGTTGATCCTGATTTGATAAGGATAGCTTCATAAATGTCCCTGGGCCATCTTTGCTATCAGAGCCATAAGTCGAATAGCGTGAGGCCTAGGTACAGTGTCAAGGGAGAAGTTGGTTACCCTATAGCCCGCTGAATAGTGTTGGTCAGCACGTGAAGCCGAGTGAGCATAGGGTGCTCGCATTGTAGGTTAGGTTGGATTCAATGTATCCTGTAGCAATAAAAAAATGGACAAACTTTAATAAAGTGACTTTAATAAAAGAATCTTTCAACTTTATTAGAAAAGATTTAGAAAAAGTTGGTTTCATTCAAAAAATCGGAAGGAAGACAACAAAGCAAGAGGCGGATAGACAGGACAAACATAATTGTCCTTCAAAACAATTCAAGAAAATTTTAAATTCGGACTTCAAGTATGAATAAAGATCAAAATACAAGTTCTCCTCAAGAGTTTTTAGTAGGAGAAAAACTTATTTAGGAAACTTAGAAATTCCTTGTAATTTTTTATTTTCTCTAAAATTTCTGTATTCGGTTGGTGTTTGGTGGGGATTAAAATTAAATTTTTAGTATATTGTGATAGAAGTTTTTGAAATGTGTGGTTGAAAAGCCGTGGCACCCATGAAAGATGTGGTTAATATTGATTGTTTGATTTTAACTTAGATTAAAATATGATTTTAATCCGAAACAAACACGGCTTCAAAGCATTGTAATTTCAATATTTCTTTAATAAATTCAAATATTCATCAAAAGTTTGTTTGATTTTGATTTCAAGTTCTATTTCCTCCAACTGCGAAAGCATCCAGTACCTTGGAATCACGAGCACACTTATATTTGAGAAGGGCAAGGAAACTTTGATTGGCTGCTTTATTATCAGACTAGAACTTCTGATTTGATGAGATGCTGCTTAAACTAAATTTGGTCTTCTCAAATTTTGTTGAATAGATCGTATAATTTAGTTGTTTCACTTATGAAGAAAAAGTATGGGAAGGTGGTTGATTATTACATAGAAGTCAGCACCACCTTTAAATTACACATGTTTATGATTAGATTTGGGAGCAAGAGGATGATAAGTAAGAAGTATATTGCCTCACCCTCTAAATTAGTAATACAATTTCTAAATAATTCATTTCTTCTCTTTTATGTCCCCTGTATTACTAAAAAAAGAATCATATTCTGATCTAAAAAGTGAGGGCTGAATAGATATATGTACATTTTAGTTTCATTGGAACATGATAAAAGATGAGAAATTGTTCTTTACGGATGTTATAATGAAGAAATGTCTAATAATGAAAGTTATGGATTCCTTGTTTAGATTGATCGAGTAATAGGTTTCACATATTATATACCCATCATAAACAACTTTAACTATTAGTCTGTGCAAACCAATTATTCAGTTTAAAGATACCAGAAGGGGTACAGCAGTATTCCTCATTCTTACTCCAATATTTGGCGCTTATGAATTGTCATTTACATAGATATGAAGAAGATATTATAAGGATGTTCTAGTCCATACTTGTTGCCAGCTAATATTACTGTGGTTTTTGCAGCTTGCTTTAACAATTGTTTACATTGCCGTGGGAGTTTTTGTTGCTGGTTGGATTGGTAAGCCTGGTGTTTAATTGTTCAAGGCTGCTATTCCATCTATTATTTCTGATAACGCTTCTTTCTTCCTGTGCTGCCATTGACTACGGCAACTTTTTGATATTATCTTTTGGATGATAGAGGTATCATGCTGGATTCTTACTGGAGAAAGGCAGACTGCAGTGATCAGGTCAAGATATGTTCACGTATTACTAAATCAGGACATGAGCTTTTTTGATACTTACGGTAATAATGGAGACATTGTGAGCCAAGTACTGAGTGATGTGCTCCTCATTCAATCTGCTATTAGCGAAAAAGTATGTTTTGTTGTGTTACTTCTGCTTTTGAACTCCTTTTAAACTTGCTTTTCAAGTAAATATATTAGTATGTTATCAATAAATGTATTCTGCTGTGACAGGTTGGAAACTATATTCATAATATGGCTACTTTCCTCAGTGGTCTAGTGATTGGATTTGTCAACTGTTGGCAGATTGCCCTTATAACTTTAGCCACAGGTCCATTCATTGTTGCCGCAGGAGGAATATCAAATATATTTCTGCACAGACTTGCGGAGAATATCCAAGATGCATATGCTGAAGCAGCAAGTATTGCAGAGCAGGTCACGTCATCTTCCTTGATCCTTCTTTTCTATAGCTATAACAATTTCCCTGCAAAATCGACATCAGCTGGAACATTTAGTTATTATTTTTGAAGTCTTGTGAGAACATACTAACAACATGTTTGGCAGTGCTTAGAAGTTCATGAAACTTAGTTCTAAGTTACTTATTTTTCCAAACATGTCCTTCAAAGTTACTCTTTTTCACTTGCCTTCTAGATAAGTAATTTTTAGGCACAGCCAAACACGTTTTGCTGATAAAATTCCAATTTAATCTATTGCTACCAAAACAAGCCCGTTCCTTCCAGAAGTTTCTATGCTGTGTGTGTGTATCTATGTTCATTAATACCTTCAGTATTTAGTTAGTTATTTGCTGATGTAATTGGAAAGTGTGACCACCTAATTTGCACTAGTAATCTGGTTAAAATAGAAGTCTTTTTACTTTACTTATTTACTTATTTGCTAATGTCTGATATTATCTAAACGGTTTTGTGAATTATTTTGTTCAAGATATTCATTTGATAGATTTGATAGTTGTTCATTTCTGGAGTGTTTAAATCGTTGAGATTTTAACCTATTCTACTTCTTCCATTCCCAGAAGAGAGTTTTACCCAATTATACTTCCTCCAGCCATAACCATCCAACAGAGGGGAGGTTAAAGAAAGTACAAAAGAAAAGAAGTAACATTGTGCTAATAAGAGAGATCTTTAATGAATTTATATAAAAGGTCCACTGTGTATTTATAGACTCGATGAAAGAGGTAAAGCTACAGATACTGAACATTCAGACTCCACCCCCACAAGGAACCCAAGCACCTGGGAACTGCTTTTCGTGGTCTTCTGCATCTTCTCTAGAACAAAATGGAGAGAAAGACAAGAAATAAAACTGTACAAATAAAGAAGACCTTTAATGAATTTATAGTAGTCCATTGCAACTCTTTTCAAGCTCAGATTTTGTTTCCTTTTTTCCCTCTCCAATCACTGCCTTTATCCTCAACCTCCACCTCTGCAGGGGCTCCATTTTTCATAACTCTTTGGACAGAGAACAATTATATATACGTCATTCTGAGTTTATGCTATACGCAGACATGGGACAATCACAGGCTCCATTTTTCAGAACTCTTTGGACAGAGAACAATTATATATACGTCATTCTGAGTTTATGCTATACGCAGACATGGGACAATCACCCTACATGTATTGCATGCAAAAACATATCTTGGTGCAAAAATACAAGGTTACACTGAAGAGAGATGCAATGGTTCTATCAAACATCTATTAGTTTTGTGTTAAGCTCATAAAATTTAAACTTCTACAAAATCATGTTAAGAGGCTTCCTATACTTGCTAATTGTGACCAGGAAAACAAGCATCTCTGACTTTCTCGTTCTTAGCCACTTTTCTTGGTTTCTTGAGATTCTCATATGCAAACATTTCTTTCTTTCTTATTTTTTTTTATTTTCAATGTGCAGGCTGTATCATATATTAGAACCTTATATGCATTTACCAACGAGACATTGGCAAAATATTCTTATGCAACTTCACTTCAAGCTACTCTCAGATATGGTATATTAATAAGTCTTGTGCAAGGACTTGGACTTGGTTTCACTTATGGGCTCGCAATCTGTTCTTGTGCCTTGCAACTTTGGGTTGGAAGGTTCCTGGTTACACATGGAAAAGCTCATGGGGGAGAAATTATAACAGCACTATTTGCTGTTATTTTGAGTGGCCTGTAAGCAACTCATCCTCACTTCTAATTGTTGCATCTCTGCTCTGTAATTTTAATTATTTATTGCATTTGTGTTTGATAGTGGACTGAATCAAGCTGCGACAAACTTCTATTCTTTTGAACAAGGGAGAATTGCTGCTTATAGACTGTTCGAGATGATAAGTCGTTCATCCTCCACTGTCAATCACGACGGTGACACCCTTGGTTTTGTACAAGGAAACGTAGAGTTTCGAAATGTTTATTTCAGCTATCTCTCCCGTCCTGAAATTCCTATATTGAGTGGGTTTTACCTTACTGTACCAGCTAAAAAGGCTGTGGCACTTGTTGGCAGAAATGGCTCTGGTAAAAGCAGTATTATACCGCTTATGGAACGATTTTATGATCCTACATTAGGTACTTATAACTCATTAGTTATAAATCACATTTCGTGGGTTCAATTTATTTACATCTCTCCCAAAGTTTTTCAAATCCCTTTGCTCTTTCTTACAGGTGAAGTTCTGTTAGATGGTGAAAATATAAAAAATCTGAAGCTGGAGTGGCTAAGAAGCCAAATTGGTTTAGTCACCCAGGAACCTGCATTGTTAAGTTTGAGTATCAAAGAAAATATTGCTTATGGACGGAATGCTTCTTTAGACCAAATTGAAGAAGCTGCAAAAATTGCTCATGCACATACATTTATCAGTTCACTGGATAATGGATATGATACTCAGGTTTATTTGCATAAATGTCTATATCTGTTATTGGGTTCTGGTTTTACTGTTCAACTTTCGTTGCATTTTATCAACTAAGCTTTGATTTTCAGGTTGGTAGGGCTGGTTTAGCAATGACAGAGGAGCTGAAAATTAAACTTTCTGTTGCTAGAGCTGTGCTTTCTAATCCATCTATTCTACTGCTAGATGAGGTTACTGGTGGACTTGATTTTGAAGCTGAACGAGCTGTTCAGGAGGCGCTGGATCTCCTCGTGTTAGGCAGATCGACAATAATAATAGCTAGAAGGCTTAGTCTGATTAAGAATGCTGATTACATTGCTGTGATGGAAGAAGGTCACCTCGTTGAAATGGGGACACATGATGAACTAATAAACTTGGATGGCCTTTATGCTGAGCTTCTCAAAAATGAAGAAGCTGCAAAACTTCCACGGAGGTACTGTAGAAGAGCTATATAATGCCTGTTTTGGAACATCATGATATATTGTTTGTGAATGATTCTTTGTATAGAAATGAATCGATATCTTGTCAGATCATATTTTCGTTTGAACCCTTCCCTGCGTTATAATCATTTTTGTGCTAGTACTGATAATCAACTTATCAGACTGACATGGCTTCATTATCTTTGTCAGGATGCCAGTGCAGAACTACAAGGATACCGCAACTTTCCAGATTGAAAAAGATTCTTCCGCAAGTCACAGCTTCCAAGAGCCATCATCTCCTAAAATGGCCAAGTCACCATCTCTTCAGAGGGTATCTGGCTTCCATGTATTTAGTCCGGCTGATGTTACATTTGACTCACAAACATCTCCCAGGGATCA
The DNA here is from genome assembly GCA_902829205.1 of Fraxinus paxiana. Classification (NCBI taxonomy): domain Eukaryota; kingdom Viridiplantae; phylum Streptophyta; class Magnoliopsida; order Lamiales; family Oleaceae; genus Fraxinus; species Fraxinus paxiana. Next base: position 6,668 of record CADEPE010034627.1, on the reverse strand, counting down.
GAGTCCCCCGTCAGAACAAATAATTGAAAATGGTGTTTCCTTGGATTCAACAGATAAAGAACCATCTATAAAAAGGCAGGATAGTTTTGAAAAGAGACTTCCAGAGCTACCCAAGATTGACGTTCACCCTGCACATCGACAAACAACCAATGCCTCAGATCCTGAATCTCCTGTCTCGCCACTTTTGACATCTGATCCGAAAAATGAACGATCTCATTCTCAAACATTTAGTCGACCACTTAGTCAGTTTGATGACGTGCCAATGAGAGCACAAGAAACTAAGGACAAACATCCTCGAAGTGAGCCATCCTTTTGGAGGCTTGTAGAGCTTAGCCTTGCAGAGTGGCTTTACGCTGTTTTGGGAAGCATTGGTGCTGCAATTTTTGGCTCTTTTAATCCTGTGCTCGCTTATGTTATCTCACTCATAGTAACAGCATATTACAATGAAAAACATCACTTACGCCAGGAAGTAGACAGGTGGTGCTTAATCATTGCTGGCATGGGAATTGTAACAGTGATTGCCAATTTTTTGCAGCACTTCTATTTTGGTATAATGGGGGAGAAAATGACTGAACGTGTTCGGAGAATGATGTTTTCAGGTACCTGATTACTTTCATATAGTAATTTTATTATTTGCTGGATTTATTTGCAACTATTATATTTTATCTTGAATAAGCTGTTCTTTTGCCATTGTAAGCATGTTATATGAATATAATCTAACGAATGCTCTGGTTTCTGACTGCTTTCTTCAACAGCAATGCTTCATAATGAAGTTGGATGGTTTGACGAAGAAGAGAACAGTGCTGATAACTTGTCCATGCGCTTAGCAAATGATGCTACTTTTGTTAGAGCTGCTTTTAGCAACCGGCTATCTATATTTATACAAGACACTGCAGCTGTTTTTGTGGCTGTTCTCATTGGGATGTTACTTCAGTGGCGGTTGGCACTTGTGGCCTTGGCAACTCTGCCCGTTCTTACTGTTTCTGCAATAGCTCAGGTATGTAGATTGCTTTATTATATATTTATCTCCTCAAGAACAACCTAACTGAACTGATATGTGATGAGGTGTCTCAAGGTCCCCTACTCAAATATACATGTTTGTCTATGCGTATACATGTGTATATATATATATTGAGAGAGTGGACTTGGTGGTTTTCTTCCACCACAGCTTTATGCTGTTACTATCAAGCCAATCCATCAGTAAAAATCCAATGGTTGTGAAATATCCAAAATAAAGTATGTTGGTTGTTTCTGTATAAAATATTTGATGTTTTACTGACATGGAAACATTTCAACAATAAAGAAACCTAAATTATTTATAGTACTTTCATGTTAGATTGTTTTATACATGGATTTGGAGGACTTGCTGAACAAGTTTAGCTCAAGGAACTAGATAAGAATAGTATTTGTTATATTTCCATATCTATTTTGACTTTCACCTGAAGCTGATCCAATTACAATCACTTACTTCAGCTGGTATATTGTAATTTGTTTTAACAATACTTTTGACTTTCACTAATAGCACTGCTGGCTTCTTTACTGATAATTTGAGAGGTCTAAATCTGGGTCTCATTTAAGACCACTTTTTGTTCCAAAATCTCCTAGAAGGCCTTTAGTTGTATAAAATTTAACATGTGGCCAATTTCAAACTTTCAGAGAGCTGTTTCAAAAAGCAACTCATGCTTGCTTTTATTATATTCCATCCTTGAGTCTGGACTTGTGAACAATTCCTTGAAAACATAACTAAAAGAAATCCTATCCGGGAAAGGACTTCCTGAGCTCTACAATCCTTTGCTATGTTAATTTCTTCCCACATTGACTGATAACAATTTAATAGATGCCAAATCATTTAACTCCTGAACTTCACAGTATGTTAAACTTAATTGTGCAGAAATTGTGGCTTGCTGGATTTTCAAAGGGCATTCAGGAGATGCATAGGAAGGCCTCTTTGGTCCTCGAGGATGCGGTTAGAAACATTTATACTGTTGTAGCATTTTGTTCTGGTAACAAGGTAATGGAGCTCTACAGGTTGCAGCTTCGAAAAATATTCAAGAAAAGCTTCCTCCATGGAGTTGCAATTGGCTTTGCATTTGGCTTTTCCCAGTTTCTTCTCTTTGCTTGCAATGCTCTTCTGCTTTGGTATACTGCCCTTTCTGTCAAGAATGGGTATATGAATTTGACTACAGCTCTGAAGGAATACATGGTTTTCTCTTTTGCTACATTTGCACTGGTTGAGCCTTTTGGTTTAGCTCCATATATTCTCAAAAGAAGAAAATCTCTGACGTCAGTTTTTGAAATAATTGAGCGAGTGCCTAAGATTGACCCAGATGATAGTTCAGCCTTGAAACCTCCCAATGTTTATGGAAGCATCGAGTTAAAAAATGTTGATTTTTCTTATCCAACTCGGCCAGAAATTCTAGTTCTAAGCAATTTCAGTCTCAAAGTCAATGGGGGACAAACCATAGCAGTGGTAGGTGTTTCAGGGTCTGGAAAGAGCACTATAATATCTTTGATAGAAAGATTCTATGATCCAGTTGCTGGTCAGGTTTTACTGGATGGGCGCGATTTGAAATCATATGACTTGAGATGGTTAAGGAGCCACTTAGGTCTCGTTCAACAGGAGCCTATCATCTTTGCAACTACCATAAGAGAAAATATTATTTATGCTAGGCATAATGCAAGTGAAGGGGAGATGAAAGAGGCAGCGAGAATAGCGAATGCTCATCATTTTATCAGCAGTTTACCTAATGGTTATGACACACACGTCGGAATGAGGGGGGTAGATCTGACTCCAGGACAGAAGCAAAGAATTGCAATTGCAAGAGTTGTTTTGAAAAATGCACCCATTTTGTTATTGGATGAAGCCAGCTCATCCATCGAATCTGAGTCAAGCCGGGTGGTGCAGGAAGCCCTCGACACTCTAGTCATGGGGAACAAAACAACGTTTCTCATTGCACATCGAGCTGCTATGATGAGGCATGTGGACAATATTGTTGTACTTAATGGTGGGCGAATTGTGGAGGAAGGTACTCACGATACATTAATTGGCAAAACTGGTCTATATGCCCGATTGATGCAACCTCACTTCGGGAAGCGTTTACACCAGCATAGACTCGTTTAGATGGTGTCTGGTGAATCTGTAGTGGTTGCGACGTGGCTCTCTGTTGACCCTTAAGAATGTGTCTGTCACTGTTGGGATGAAATTCCAAATTTGTGGTACCACAGAATGAGATTAACGAACATGGACAAGGGGTAGATTACTGTATTTTGCTGTGCTGGTGGAGGCAATGCTTGTTGACATGATAACTATGGGTTGGTGCATTTTGTAGTCAATGATTGAAGAGTAGGGTTTGTAGAGTTTGATTAGCCTTTATCAGGATAGGCATTTGGGAGGATTGGATGCATATTCTTTTGGGGGCAGGCAGAATTAGTTTAGAACTTTGCCCTGTTTCTCCATTATATATTGATTTATCGTAGAGTTGGATGAACCAGCAGTAGTGTTCAGTTAGATGGAGGTTGAATCTATATTTCTTTTCTTTCATTTTTGGGTGGCTTGTTTGTGTGGCCAGTCGGCCTTTTTTTTTTTCCTCCCTACCTTCAGGCTATTCTTCCCTTTAGCTACTGACGTCACCAATTTTCTTGATGTACATGTTTCATCCTTGCGCGAAAATTGTAAAAAACCTGAGAATGAAGGCGGTTGATGTAAATTTTTGTATATAATGAGGTCAAAAGATGTTTGCTATTCTTTGCCTTGTTTGATGCTGTCACTATGGATTCACTTTTAACTATTGTTTATATATAGTTGAGCTTTTAAATACTCTTATCAGTGATTGTATGTAGCTTTTGCTGAACATGATGTGTTTTTTTCCCCGGAAAATGTTGCATTTCAATTTTCCACGTTGTATTGTGTGGGTGAAATACTCGACCATGAGTTTAGATTTGTGGTCTCCATTTGGTTGTCCCATAGTTGTCCTTTTGGCTGTTTCCCCACTAAGTTTGACACTTGGGTGTGTTAGCAAATGGGAAGAGGCTTACACGGTAGGGTGCAAGTGAGATCACATTTGTAATCACGTCTTTCCCATTTGCTAATAAGAGCTTATACATTGAGGTTTCAAAATTAAGAGTGTGTTTGGTGCATATTAAAATGAGAGTGCATTTTTTTGAAGTGATGTGATGAAGAATATGTAGTTGAAAAAGAAGGAAAAGTTAGTGTTGTGGCAACCAAATGGGGATAGTAAATCCCAACTTCTCGAGTGCAATATTTCTTGTGATTAGTTTTAATAATGTAATAAAGTTTATGGTTTGTTTGAAGATTCTTTGCACTATATAAAGAGAGATTTTTCATTGTAACAGGTACCGTTGAATATATGATACTCTCTTCTCTTCTTGGGGATACCTTTCTCTTTCCATTCTTCAATTGTTCATTGTCAAATTAATATGCCCCCATGGCATTTTTTTTTCATATTTTTTACTTTTATTATGTTAATTTTCTTACACTCAAATTATATACATTACAAACTTGACGTGCATATTGCATATGCACAACCTAAATAATCATGCATTTAGTGTTTGCTAACAAACTCAACGATTCCTTGTAGCTGTCTTGTTATTCTTAATTGGACTCCTTAATTTTCATGAACACAACCAGCAAGTATAAATACATGTTAAAAGGTTATGCTGAAGAAGTTTTAAAAAATGATGCAAGGTATACCACATCGATGGAGATTGCTTAGTGGCCAAGAAAACTGGAAGAACCTTTTAGACCCCCTCGACATTGATGCGAGGAGATACATTATTCACTATGGAGAAATGGCTCATGCAACATACGACACTTTCAACTCTGAAAAACTATCAAGGTATTGTGAAATATTTAAGTTATGTCTCACACACCACCTCACGGTGTATGGAAGATTCATTTTTCATAAATGCCTAACAAGTTAAAAAATTTCATGAGTGGGAGTGACGCTTGAATGTCATCATCTAATATTATAAACTCTTGAGATGGAGTAAGTTTATTTATTAATTTATCCCTTGTTTCGTTTTGCTAAAAATCAGATTTTAGTAGGTTTTTGATATAAAAAAAAAAAAAAAAAAATAAAAAAAAATTTTATTAAAAAAAAATTTTTAATGGAAAAAAAGGGGGGCCGCTTTTTTACGCGAATACCCTGAAGTGGAACGTTTTCGCCACGCTCCGCGCTATAGCGGCACTATTTCCCGCCATTTAGAACACTGGTCAAAACATATTCACAAGAGATTAATTGGACAACGAAAGAAACTTCGACGAAATTTTTGATAAAAATTGTTGAAAAATTGATAAAATTTATAGGTTTCATGAAATATGTGGTTAAAATTAATTGTTGATTCTGATCTCAACTTTTTAACAATTTTTTAAGCTGTACCAAACAAGAACTTAGACTTAAAAAGAGAGATTGAATTAAAAACTTTTATACGAAGAAATACATTTTTGTTTTAAGATGAAGAAAAAAAATTGACTTAGTATATGACTTTCGAGTGTCTTGTGACAAAGTTGGATCTCAAATACTAGATTTTTAATTTTTATTCCATGGAAACTCGTCTCTAATGATTGAAATAGTGATTTTGAAGTCATGGATATTGCAATCTCGTTGTAAAGATGACTATAAGTACTTCTATAAATAGTTCGAGTGCGTATATATAACACGTTGAAATGAATATGAGAAATGCATAATTAAATACAAATGCATTAAAGAAATTCGTCGAAAAAACCCTACAATACATTTTTGTCAACAACCGGCCCTTCCATGGTTTCGTTTGCGTGAACATCAACGATATTCATTTCCTCCACTAATATTTGTCAGGTGTTATGCTTTGTTTTTTGATGATGGCCTAAATTTATTTGTACAAATATGTCTTTCGAACTAGATAAAGTAATACAAGTAGTGACGGAGCCAAGTGAGGGTCTAAGCTCTCGTTTGAACTCTATTTTTTGAAAAAACAAAAATGCATTCTTGAATAGTATTTTTACATCATTTCAGTTACACATTCTTCAATAAAATAATATTACATGCAAATTCAAATTTTTTCTTTATTTTTTAACCACGCATTTCTCATCAATACACTATTCAAAATCTATTTTTTTTAATATTATTATATTTATGTTTAAATAAAACCATAATTAAATTAGATATCTTGAGTCGGTCACTGAATATTGAATAAAAGTAGTTGAAAAGGGGGTTTTTTTTTTTTTAATAAGCAATTTGATTGATATGAAAAACTAATGAGTTTTCATAAACAAATACATAGTACAACAATTAAAACAAAAGTTGTGAATTCTATAAAATTAATTTTTCAATAAATTTGGATTAAAGTTAATAAAATGCGTAATTAAAAAATTGTGAATTTTATAAAATTTATAGTTTTAATTTTAAATTCGAATTAAAATCAAATTTTAAGCTATATTTATAGATATAATTATAGCGGGTTCACAAAAATAATAATAAAATAAAATGTTAGAGGATAGGATATTTTGTACAAATTATTTTTGAGAATGAAGGTCAAAAACCCACAGCCCATCAAACAGCACACAAAACAAACAAGCAGCAAAAGGTCAGCTCACGTCTCTCCATTCATTTGCCATTATTCAACCGAAACCCCACCCCCTCCCCGCTTCTCTCATGGCCGCCAATTAG
>CADEPE010034562.1:0-13792 GCA_902829205.1 Fraxinus paxiana | reverse complement strand
TAAAATTTCAGTGACCGTTTCTGCAAGTTTGAAACTTCAGTGACCGTTTGTAAAATTAACCCTTCATGAAATCCATAACTGTTTAATTTTTATCAAAATTTACTGAAAAATTAATTTTAATCTTCATCAAACATGGACAAAATCACAATAAATTTGATTTGTTTTCTTGTTTTCTTTTACTATTTTCTTCACGAGTTTTAACAAAATCTTAACTCTTCTAATTTTTAAAAATTTGTATATAATTTCTCTATAAATTATCACATTTACTACAAACATTCACTTTCCAATCAAATTTTCAAGTAATTAGAATCTAAATTTGTATTTTTTCCTATCAAAATGTATATGGAATGTGTCTTAACTCATTATATCAAATTTGATTTATATTTAACGAATTGTTTATTTCATCGATTATTAATATTGAATATTAATTATATGTGTTTCCTTTTGATTACTTGAATTGATTGTTTTTATCAAAAACGTTATAAGATTTTTAAACGTAAATATTCATTTTCTTGTGATGAACAAAATATTAATAAAATGACCCCTCGAAATTAAATGGATGATTAGAAAAATATTAATGAAGAAATATTTTTTTAAAATGTAAATCTGCATTATTTCAAGTCAGATACGAATCATTCAAAAATCAAGAACAAAGTATTCTATTTGCAGCGGATTTGATTATGCTCCCAACCTAAAATGTCTGTGTCCGCTCCTGTCCGTGACCATATTTAATTAAACTTAGCTCGATAGCTAATTGGTTGCTCATTTTGTTAAATTAATATAGTTCGGGATTTACAGCCGAACAATTCTAATAAAAGAGATTACCAAGTCAATATTACTGATTAATTCATAGCAATCAAAAAAAAATTTTATAACGAATTTTGAGCCTGCACCGTACATTTGTTCACTTATTAAGATTTAAAGTCACCATCATTATGACATTTTTTTGATAATTATCGAGCACTGTTTTAACTTGCACCTGTAAAATTTCCATGACTTGTTCAGCAAACATTAAATTAATAAATCAAGAATTAAAGGGATTGTTGGCATTATTGATGGAGTTGTTGGTGTTGGGTTAACCGTTAATGCGTTGTCTGTAAATAAGGAAGAGAACAGTAAGTCTATGTTTGGTTCCGCTGAAAAAGTTAAAAGTTTTGAGAGAAAATTAATAGATACTTTTAATCACATTTTTAGAGATTCACAAGTTCTATCAACATTTCAATTATATATATATATGCTTAATTGGTCAGGTCTTGAATTTGCTCAACAATGGTCACCAGTTCGAGCTACCTTAAAACCACTGAGGTGAGTATCTGACCGTAAACTTCAGAGCCCCGTTAAATTAATTAAGGTGCACGCAATCTGGTCCGAACATCTACGATTATAAAAAAAATAATTATATATATATAAAGAACTTCACCATAAAAATTGATTTTTAACAAAATCAAATTGGAGCTAAATATCGAGAGAAGTTAAAAGAACTTCACCATAATAATCTAATTTCGAAAACTAGGTCAAATCTTGTAAGATTTTGCAACCTTTGTGTTGACTAGTCGATTTTCAACCAGCTCAATTTCGAAGGAACCAGGATTTAATAAACAAAAACAAAAAATCTCTTCAATACATTGGTTGTGACTTGTGATGGTACCAATTATATATTGTTTTCCTTTCAAAATTGTATGATTCCGTATTGTTCTTATTTTATTGTTGAAGGTGGATTCACGATATTGAGAGTCTTTTCAATTCAGTTTAAACATAAGTTAATTACTTAATAAGTAGTAGTTCTCAAATATATTAAAATAGATTATGTTTTCTTACTTTTACTTAAGAGCACGTTAAATTTCCTTTATAAAACTTAAAATTAGTTTTGGTAGTTGAAAAAAAAAAAAAAAAATCATAATCCTTGTAAGATAAATAAGCACAAAAAAAACATGCACTTAGTTAAAAATTAAGTAGTACTTAAAGAATAGTGTTGTGGTTAACATTTCAAATCACGTAAAGGACTCGTTTGACATGTCTTCTGTATTAATTTTTACTTCCTGTAGAAGAGATTTCAAAGGCAGTAACCTTTATTTTTATTTGTAAATTAATTTTTAAAAGTACTTTCTATTTCGTAAGTGTTTTTAGAGGAAGCCACATTTTTCTCTAAACATTCATAAAATTAATTCAATAGATCCAAAAATAACTTTTTTTTGTCTTAAAAACTCATTTTGACTTTTCAAAAACTATGCCAAATCGGCCCTAAATAACTCAGGATGTGTTTGAGCCACATTATTTTGGAAGAATGTATTATGAAAAAGAAATAAAAGTTATTAATGTGGTGAAAAATATTCATTTATTGAAAAATGTGTAGTTAAAAATGAGTAAGAGATTGTGAATGAAAATTTTAATGTGTATCAAACAGAGACTCAATAATTGAACAGAGATGTTAGTTGAAAAGCACTTGCCGTGTGGGTTTTTTGGATATAAGACGAGCAAGACTCGGTCTTTATTAAAACATTCATTTGCCAAATTAGAAACTTGATAAAATAAATCACATTGTTTTGTACTCATAATTTTTCAATAGCGAAAAGATTCTTTTGGACTTCAATCGAATCAAAATCAAGACAACTTTAAGGTAGATTCCTAGGAGAAAAAATTAAACTCTTATACAAAATAAAATTAACAAGTAGTTAGTATTTTATTTATTTTTATTTAGTTTATTGAATTAATTTTTTGAATAGATTTTTAAAAAATAAGGATTAAATTCATTAAAAAAAATATTCAATCTAAACGTTTTCACAACGTTTCAGGTCTTTATTTCTTCATAAATTTTCACAGGATGCATTTTTGTTCTATGCAACTTAAATTTTAGTTATTCAATTAAATCAACAATTTTTTTATTTTTTTTTATTTTTTTAAATTCAGTCATCTCCTTTTCACAACTTATAAGTTTGATGGTTAAGCAAAACTTATAATCTTGCAAATACTTTATTAATTAATTAATAATATATAAACATTACACTTCAAGCAATTTAATCAACCTTCATTTATTAAATATTTTTTTAATCGAGCACTAGCACATTTGAAAGTAAGTGAAAAGAACACTTAGTTTTGCGATAGATTGCTATTTGCTCACTAAAATCGAGCACTTGCACATTTATTAAATCTTTTTTTAATCGTGCACTTGCACTTTTTTACTCTTAATTATGCATATTTTGTTGATTAATATGGATTTGTTGTGATCGATAGAACATTGATAATATTTATTTTTCTTTCGCTTGTTAATTCTCTACTCTTCTAAAAGAGAATTTACCTTTCACTCTTTCACGGTTCTTTCTTCTGGACCTCGTCTTCACACCTATCCTGATCCTGCTCTTAACGATCCGATTCCTACTGTTCACTCCATTAAATTGGGGAAAAAAAATATACTAGTCCACATAAGAAGTCATTGAGTGGTCCGTAGCCATTTGCTTTTGCCTCAACCCTAATTTCATTATTTCTCCCTCAATCACATCAATAAAGTCAAATATAATGTCAAAAGTGTTACGTCTTTTAAGTATGGGATTAGATAATAAAAATATATATTCAATTGAACAAGAGAAAAAAAAATGTCAAAACTACAAGAATATATATTATTATTTTTTATATTTGGACTGGGGGCGTGAATGTGCAGTAGTTTTCCGTGAATGTCGATTTTGTTATATACATGAAATCCCAATCAATTGATTGGTGGTTGCATGGATTAATTGGTACTCTACAGTAAGAGTAGCCTAGAGAAATACTACATGTACAGTCTTTTTGTACATTCAATTTTATAGCCCCCTCACACGGGGGTGGGGCCCACAACTGTGAGGGGGCTGTAAAATTGAATGTGGAAGTCGGAATGTGAAAGAAATTTATAATAAGAGGAACGTATTTCAGTGTAGGTAATTTATAATAGATTTTCAAACCAAATTGCTTAAAGTGATTTGAAAATTTTCAAATCAAACCAAATCATATATTTTATTTTTTTGGTCCAATTTAAAATCGCGATTTAGCAAACAAAAAAAATATTTGAAATAAGTTAAATAATATATATTAGTCTAAAATCTCATGTTAAAACATAAATAATAGTATCATCACAAATATTAAAAATCAAACATCTTAGTCAATACTAATTGATACAACAACTTCAAATGTGACACATGATTCATTATCTTTATAAAGATAATAATTTAAAAAATATATTCATTAATTATAATTAAATGATATAAAGTAATTAATAAAGAATTGAAGAAAAATTATTAGTGGAAGGAAAAGAAATTGTGTGAGTTTGAATTAAAATATAGGTTAAATTATCTACTAAATTGTGATGGATAGTCAATGGATATGATTCAACGACAATCGTTCAACAATTCAACCAAATTGAGAGTATTGCATTGCCATGTAATAACTGATGTGTAATTGAGTATGATTTAATTAATTAAGAGAAAATTACCTAAAATCAAGTTTTTTAAGTTTTGATTTCATTAATCTGACATTATTATTCTTTTTTTTTTTTTCAAAAATCAGGTGGTCACGTGAATGTATATGCTTAGGTCACAATTAGATAACTTAATTGATCATAGTCACTCATCATAGCCCATAACTGCCACAATCATAGACAAATTTATAGGTCACATTCTATTAAGTTCTTAGGTACAAATAAGTCACAGTTCACATTAAAACAGACTAACAGGTTTAGACATCATACTAAACCACATTCACACAATTTGTAAGCCGCAATTTGTCAGAACATGCCACAGTCACGTACCATATGATTTTTTTATTTTTTATTTTTTAAGTTTTTACAAGTGTATTAATTTTGAACGAGGACGTGATTACTTTTAATTGGATTTGATAAAATTCAAATTAATTTATTTTCAATCTTTTTGTAAATAGTTTCATGATTTCAAATGGCTTGCAAAATTAAAACCTAAATTAAAACACTTCAAAATGGTTTGATTCGGTTCAAAATCAAACGGTTGACAAATCCACGTGAACTCAAAACACCAGTTTCAAAAAAATGATTCCAATTCTTTGATGTTTTCGTTGTTCAGTCCTAGTTTTCCCTAACTTACATATTGTAATGTTTAATACTAAACAAGGAAAAAAAAAAAAGCTCCAACGAGTTGAACAAGAACGTGTCTTGAGAAAGACCACGGGAAGCTTTGTTCTAATACGCGTTTCTATAAGGGTCCGTTTAATTGAAAAGTAGAAAATGGATGAAAAGAAAATGAATTTTAGGGAATTGAATAACTTAGAAATTGTTTTACTGGGAATTATAATTAACTGTGTTTGATTTGATTTGCATGAAATTTGTCAATAAAAGTGATAATTTTTTTTACCATTGTATCTAGAATTTTTTCCAATTGCTAAAAAAAAAATAATAATAATATCTGGAAAACCAAGGAATTGGTAAGTATGTGAGCCAAATGTGGAAAAAAAATTTCATGGAAAATAAAGTGTATCAAACAAGACAAAAGTGGAAGTTGGAATTTATTTTTCATTTTCCATGGAAAATAATGGCCTATCAAACACACACTAAACATATTGACATGGATCAAATCAGCAACCCCTACGTGGACAACAAAATTTAAATATATAATTTTTTTTATAGTTTTTATTGATATTTGAGAAAATAAAGTCATGAAATTATATATTGATTCTGTCTATTGTGAAAATTGTATAACACTAAAGAGCGACTATGTACATTCAGTTAAATCTAATTTTCAACATTTCGAGTTTTTGTTGAAAATATATCTTATCACAATGTATATATTCAAGATGAAATGTGAATAAATAAATTGTTTCATTATTTAACAGTTTAAACTTTTAAATAAAGTACACACAAACTAATTGTATTAGAACCATTGATCTTATCTTGAAAGAATGGATGTGACATCAATTGCTGAAGTTTGATTTGATTTAAAAAGTTGATAAAAATTTAAGTCAAAATCAACAATTAATTTTGACTATAGATTTTATGGGATTCACTATTTTTCTTTTCCCAACATTTTAACTATATATTTTTTTAATTTTTTTAAAAAATTTACTAAAATTCTGATTTTTAATTACGTCAAACCGGGCTAAATGTTGAACCTTTCTATCTTGTCATTCAGTCCAAAGCGTTGTTTTGGTCATACACTTAAATGTACCAGTCGGTTCGTGTGTGATCAACTTCATTTTTACACACAATGGACAGTTGACTTTGGCTTCATTTGCGATCAACGTCAAAATAAACCCATTATCCCAATTGCAAGTCAATTCTATATAATTTAACAAAATACATTGAAAATAGATAGTGAAAGTTTAAGAATAACTAACCAAGAAGAAGACCGTGAATTGATTTTTAAAACTTTTTAGAAAAATTAAACTAAATTCAAACAAGTAAAGACTAAATAAATTAATTCAAATAATAAATGCAAATATAAAAGGGATGACTAAAAGGGAGAGATGATGCAAATGATATAATTGTGAAGGTTCGATCTAAAGCAATGATCTGCGTCATCCTTTGCCAAGTTCTCAGACATGAGTAAGACTTTTTCATTATATTGATTGTCTTATGGTGCAATCCAACCATGTACAATGCTTTCGATAACTTACAAACAATAAGTACTGATCCTTATACAATATTGAGTTTTACGGGATTTCAATATGACCCACAAATTTAAAGGAAATTGATTTTACAATTTGAAACTTCTCTCTTAATAAATAATATGATCAAAATGAAGTACAAATAGAGAAATAGAATAACACTTTAATAAGTAGCAATGAATGGAGCTCAAGTGAATGTGTAAGAAAGACCTTCATAAGAAAAATAATTTTTAAAAGTTGATTCGATCAAAAGTTTTTCAAAGTAAACGATTTCATAAAGATAAATAAGATGTGTAATCAATATAGTTTAGCTCAAGAATTTCTCATTTTAATACTCTCAAAAATGTTGTTTTGAATGTAAAACGAAATTTTATTTATAGCAGTCAAAACGTCAAAAATTCTAACTAATCGGACGGCCCATCAGGATGTCTGCATGCTAAACCAGACAACCAAACTAGCCGTTGTGCTTCAAGATCCAGAATAATTAAAAAAAATTTACCATTGCGTGAACGGGGGCGTCTGCCTAGGCAAAAATTTCTCGAATTTTTCTTTCTTGATTGCTTTAAAAATATAAGCTTTTGAAGGACGTCTTCGGTAGGTAACATTGTAAAACAATTGAATATTAAGTTGAAATTTTCACCTTTTTGAAAAATTACTTTTATGCAATAGTTTTTATGAAGTAATTCTTCTAGTGCATAAAAAATTCATTATTTGAGCTTTTAACGATTCATGTTAAGGACTAAAGCCTTTTACCTTTACATATGATTTCAAAACATCTGAGTCTTTGATGTTTGACTGTTGAAGTTCTTGTTTTGATGTGACTGCACGGCTCCCATCTCGATTTGTATTGATCGTCAATTATGATTATTTTGGTAGCAATATTTTTATCTCCTTGATCAACTTTGAAATAATAGCTATGAAGACTCGAATTCAATAGTTAGAGATAAAAACAATTTGTTTGTTATAATTAAAACATGAAGTCAACCATATGTCAACAATTTTTCCCTTTTTTATTATGACAAACAAAGATGATTTGCAACAAATTGATAAGATATGAAAACCTTTGGATATTACATATGATTCGTATATTCCCCCTATCTTTTATACATATATTCCCCTTGTCCTATACAAGTCAAGAACTTATCACATTTGTTAAAGGGATATGCATATCATCTTATGTATTTTCCCCATTTTGGATAGTTGTGTACTGTCTTCGTCCCTCGTAAGTATGGGACTCACTACATCTACAAAAACAGCTAGGTACAACAACAAGGATTCTCCTTCTTTGGGCTTCGAGAGGAAGGAGGTTTGTCCCAAATGCTTCTTCAATTCTTGGAAAGCCTCCTCAATTTCCTGTTCCATTGGAATCTTTTTCCTCCCTTGAAGACTTTAAAGAATGAAAGGTACCTATCGGTGGCCTTCGAGACGAACTGACTCAGTGCTGCTAAGCGACTTGTGAGGCTTTGCACCTCTTTAGGTTTGCTAGGGGACCTCAAGTCCAATAAAACCCTGATCTTTTCAGGGTTAGCCTATATGCCTCGTTGGTTGACCATGTAGCCCAAAACAATTTCTAGAAGCAACGCCAATGCACATTTAAGTAGATTTAGCCTCATCCCATATCTCCTTGAAATTTTAAAAGCTACGAGAAGGTGCTCGACATGGTTCGCAGCCCCGAGGCTCTTCACTAGCATATCATCCACGTAAACTTCCATTGTTTTGCCAATGATGTTAGTTCTATTGACAAGCCCATGATAAGTCACCCCAGCGTTCTTCAAGCCAAATGACATGACTTTGTAACAGTAAAGACCCATATCTCTGATAAATGAGGTGTTTTCCTCATCAAACGGGAGCATGGAAATTTGATTATACCTTGAATAAGTATCCATGAAGCTCAATATCTCGTGCCTCGCGGTAGTCCATAAGTTGATCTATCCTTGAAAGTGGGAAACTGCCTTTGGGGAAAGCTCGATTAAGTTCAAAAACGTTTACGCATACCCTCCACTTATCGTGGTGCTTTTTAACAAATACCGAATTGGAGACCCACTTTGGATAGATAGTTTCTCTGGTGAACCTATTAGATATTAACTTCTTCACGTCTTCTTTTAGAGCCTCCTATCTTTTCCTTCTTTTTTGCCTATAAGGAGTGAAATTTGTATCAATATTGAGGTGATGACAACTAATGTCGGGTCGATGCCCACCATGACTCAGGTGAACACGTCAAGGGTTTTTAAGTAAGAAGCTCGTGAGCTTTTGTTTATCTTCCATATTTAACTATTTCCCTGCTTGAAGCATCTTTATAAGATCTTGTGGGTCTACTAGTAAGAGCTCCAATTCTTCAATTGGAGTTGTTAGAGAATTGAAATCTCTTATTCGAAGGTCCAAACCCTTATCCATAACCCCTTCTTCAAGGGTTGTCCTTTCTGCATGGGCGTCTACCATTTCGACTTCTTCCCTTTGTTCAAAGGTTGTCCAGTCTTCATGTAGGCATTTTAGTATCTATCAATACCATATTAACATCCGAAAGTTCAGCCTTCTTTAAGAAGTTAAGATAACATTCTATTGATCCAATCTGGTCGCCTCTAACGGTAGCGATGCCTTGTTTAGTAGGGAATTTCATACACAAGTGGTAGATTGAAGTGACATCCCAAAGTTCCTTTAATGTTGGTTGTCCAGAACACCATGAAATGCTAACATGTGGTCTATAACAAAGAACTTCATAAAATGACGAGTCGTCAAGGGGATGACCCCATTTTCTATTGTCGGCGTGATTCGTCCCTTAGGAACGATACTAGGACCAGTGAAGCCATATAAGAGGGCGACGGACATGGCAGTAAGTTTATGGTCTATCAACATCTTGTCATAATTAGGCCTAAATAGGATGTTGACGGAGTCCCCGTTATCCACCAACATTTGTTTCAGACCATTCCTTACCACAATGGCTTTTACCACCAACGCGACGCAATGAGGAGTACACCCACGACATCTTCCTATGTAAAAGTCATGGATGGGGTGTTACCGATTCCACGATGAGTGATGTTAACTAAGTAGGTGGTTAATGGAGGATTTTTGGCCTCTCTAGTATAGTTTCTCTGAGCATTTCTTAACTTTCCTCCAATATGGGGGCCTCCAATGATAGTATCGATCTCTCTAATAAGGGCATTTTCGGCATCCACTAGGGGCTCTTTCCTTTGCCTCTGTCCATTTCTTGGCATGTTCCTATCTTCATCCTTCCTATGCTTAGGGGATTCTTCCCTAGGATGCCGTCTCGCCTCATCCCTCCGAGGCTCCTGAACATGCCTAGAAGGTGGTACATTCTATTTGACATGTTGGGTGCCCCACCTATTCGAGTATGAGTCAATTTGCTCGGAGCAATATGGTTTAAAAATGCAATCATTTGTATTGTGGCTGTAAGTTTGATGATAAGAGCTATATGGCCTATTTCTTGGCTCATTATTCCTACTCCTCCCTCTACCTTTAGGATAGTTTAGTGGCTTCTAAAGACCATATCCAACTTCTTCATAGGCCAAGAGGGCATTGCATATAATGTAGTAATTGCTAACACTTGTCTTGAAGTAGGAATGACGACATGTTTGGTGGCTTGAGCCTACTGCTGGTTTACCAAATGTGAGATAAGACCTCTTTTCTGCCTCTGATGTAGGAGGAGTCCCGTCGAAATTTGATTGCGGTTGTCTTTTAACTCTTCATTGACAATCTCTCTTTTCATCATCTCGACCAGAGGGTCGTAGGAGGTGGGGTTCTTATTTTACACATCCCTCCAAATAGGGGTATTTGTGCTAATGCCTCCTCTCATAGTTGAGAAAACCAGTTACTTGTTCACAATAAGTCATCTCATCTATGAGCCAAGCTAAGTAGCTTTTCAACGTTTCACCTGCTTGTTGCCTCATATCTTGTAGTATTTGAATGGGGACTTCTCTTTCCTTGTTGGACAAGTATTAGTTTAAAAAGGTATTTTTCATGTTCGACCAACTCCTTGTACTTCCAGCCGATATATGGTTATATTATATCTCAGCAGTCCATGTAACTGTAAGGTGGAAGGTTCTACACTTCAACGTCAATGAAGCTTCCTAAGATTTGTGTGGGTTTTATAGTTGTTAAGATGCTTTGTCTGATTTCCTTTTCCTTTATATTTGGGAATCTTTGGTGGTACAAAGTAGCTAAGAACATGGCATTCCTCAATTCTCGTAAAAATGGAAGACTTTCATCACCATCATTTAATTCAAAGACCTTTATAGGATGGCCCTTCTTTCAAGGACCTGAGTCCTCCTCCTCAACCTGGTATCGTAGGGTTGCGATGTTTCGAATTGATTCCTCAAACTGGTAGAGTTCCTTCTTTTCCATCTATTTCTAGGGAGAGGGGCCTCTTCGGGCTCATAACCTTGTTGTCTTTGCATCGGAGGTGGTTGTCGGGGTCTATTTCTAGGAGCTAATATACTAATCCAGTCGAAAACTCTAGTGGACCTCTGAAGTTCGCGCTCTACTCATATTCTGGAGGGAAGTTTTCTTCCTCTTGAGGTGGTTGCTAATGGGTCTGCCGAAGGTGTATTTTGTTAACATGTCCACTTCCACCTCCCTTTTAGCTGGACTAGGCTCTCTTCTTTGCCTTAGAGAGTAAGTCCCTTGGTTATGTTTTTTCCCAGCTTGCTCTTGTATTTGCATAAGTAATTGTTGTATAAGATCTTATTGTTGGGCTGTGTTCCTCCTATTTACAGTCATCTATCCTACCTTTCTTGCTAAACTCGCAGTTATGTCGTCGCCTTATAGATACTGGTGGTGGGGTCGACTAACATTAACCTTTGTCCGAATAACTTCTTCTGAGGCCTCCTCCTGTTGATTCTTGTCATGTGAGCTGTAGTGGCTAGAATTCATGATGCGATAAGAGTACACAGGTAGTGCTTCAAATGGCACCTCTCTTAGTATTTTTTTCACTTGTCGTTTCTTCAAGCCCTTTCTTTTGAACAATTCTTCTATTGGCTTCCACGACAAGGGAATTTATGGTTATGGCGTGTTTTCCCACAGTAGGCGCCAATTTGTTGACCTCGAGTTTTGTACCTCCAACGAGGCCAACAGATTTCAAAGTCTCTTTGTCCACGCAAGCCTATTTCCTGCATAATTGGACATATCGTTAGCCACACGTGGCTTCCTCCGGTGGTGGTGAAGTGGCTGCACTCACTTTGACGATCAAGTCAGTTGGAAAAATAAATGCATGAGTGTGGGAGGGCTTTGTACGAAAGCCTCCAATGTAAAAAGGGGTTCGACCTTGGGGTCTATATCGAGAATAATAGAAGAGCAAATTTGTAAGTTGAGCGCATACACTTGCATTATCATAAAATGTCACTAAGTGTGAACTTTTATAGTATAAAGTGATGAATAAGTCGTCAGATGAGGGTACACGTGACCTCATCCCAACGGTTGAGACCTCTTATCATTACCATCAATCAATCATGTGCATTAAATGATAATACAATTTTATTATCCATAATATCTAGCCTGCGGCTTTGGACTTGATCTATTTAGTTAAGAAGGGCGGCGACAGTGGTTGGTTGTCGTATCAATCACATACCATGGATTGCCCAAGAAGGTTTTGTGCCGAGTCTCTTTAGCGGTTCCCCTGCAATGCAAGTCCTGATTCCTTCCATGGGCATCGACACGGTCTGATGGGTTCGGTCTCCATACATCGATTCAGCCTATTCGATCAAACTGCATTCGCGGAAGTTTGACGCAGATTGCCATGTAGGATTTTTGCAGCCTTATATTTTAAGGCGTAATAAATCACATTGCTTAAGTTTTACTCATATTTTTTCAATAGCAAAAAGAATCTAATCAAAATCAAGGCAAATTTTAGGTAGATTCCTTGGAAATACAATTAACAATTATTTTATTTTAGTAGATAATAATTCAATTAATGTTAAATAGATTTTTTAAAAGTATAATTTTAACATAAATGTTTTCACAACATTCTAGGTCTTACTTTCTTCACCAGACACATTTTTCATTTCTGTGCAACTTAAATTTTAGGAAAATGCTATTCACACAGGGTAGGAAACAGATCTAAAAACAGGGATTTAAAATTGATGACGTGTCAAATTGTTTGGAGGGAAACCAACCCAAATTAACCCTTTTCTTCCTGCTCATTTTCCTCTCCAATAGCGCCGTCGTTCCCAGTTTCCTCTCTGTAACTCCCACTAAAAAATAATTTCGCGGTTGAACTCCAGAAAAAACTCCATCGCGGCTGAACTCCGTGGCTCTATTCGACCCGCAGACAGTAACTATAAAGGTAAGTTACAAATCGATGATGGAACTTCAGGTGAAAGTCTCTTTTGAAGCTCCTATAACAAGCTCATTGATCTTGCATCTTGATATTTACAGTGATATTGCAGTTACCACATCATCTTACTCAATTTGTATAATTTCCACAAATCGTGCACGTGAAATCAGAAAGTCTATTTCAGTTGATTGCCATTCGGTTTCCTTTTAAATGCAGCTGCTACATCATCTCGAACTTGAGAAATAGGAATTTAATTTCACTGTAAAGGGAATTGCATTATCAAACTTCACTATTCTATATTTAAGTCAATTCATGTTCTACTTTTTGGTGGATTTCTTACTTTTAGTAATACTTATTTTTTTTTTGGGCGATATTTGTGAAGCATATAGAAATGCAGATATTAAAATAGAACTACAAATCCCCTTTTTAATATTTCTCAATCTTCAAACCCAGAAATTGTAAAAACCCAAAAAAAATATGATGAAGATGTAGCTTTTAAGTAAGAAATTAGCAACCCAAGAAAAAAAATGAATTCAAGTTTTGTTCCATCTCCCTGAATAGGCTATTTAGCTACATGTCACATTTGCAAATTTACTACATATTTATTTGTTGATAACTATACCGGATGAAGTTTTATTTGTTGAAAAAAATGACCTTTACTTTTTTTTTTGTTTTTTGTCGTAGCAGAACGAAGTATGGATGACGTGCAGGACAAGTTGGACGATGGCAAAGGCTCGTGACTGGGATGTTCACTTTGCATTGATGGCAGGAAGCTTAATTTTCTGATTTTGTCACTGGTCTCTTCTTTGTTATGTTGGTTATTGAAAAACTAAACATTGATGTGAGCAAGCTTCATTTTCTGGTTTTGCTTTTTGATGTAATGGAAACCTCTTTTGCATTCTGGGTTTT
>CADEPE010034542.1:0-14490 GCA_902829205.1 Fraxinus paxiana | reverse complement strand
TCTCCAGTAATGCTAATGGGACTATTAGCATGTTGTCCAACGAAATTGTGATGAATTTTTATTCATTGTACAATTCAGAAGTGACCCACTACACGTAGCCTATTGTTCATCACCACAACTCATGAATTATTCATCTCTTGGTATGTAGTGTGTGTGTGAGTGAGTGAGAGAGAGAGAGTGTGTGCGTGAAAATGGCGAAAGAAGAAGCAAAGAGAAGAGAGAAGAAGAATATAATAGCTCTCACAGGCGCCGCAGCTCTTCTCGCTGTAGCAGTCAACTTTGCCATATCTACTATCTATACCCACAGCAAAAACCGCAAGAAAAAAGGTTGTGTATTTACGTCTTTAGATTATTTTCTCTTGCTACAGTAAATGAGGAGAGCCCAGTTGATTTTTTTTTTTTTCCAGTTTTCTGAATTTTGTCGGTGAAATGAATTGCTTTGCATTTTTATGTAAAAAGGGGGAATTTTGTTGACACAAACGAATGTGTGTATTTTTGTGCGTAATTTAGAAGTGTTTACCCTTTTTAAGCCCTATTGAATTTAAGCCAGTTGATTGTAAGTTCTCGTGATTTTTGTTGGTGAAAAATGATTGTTCCTATATTTTATGTTAAAGGGGGGAATTTTGGGGATACAGATATGCGTATGTGTTTTGCATGTAAAATATATTTATTATGTTATCAATTCTGTTTTTTCATTTACAATGAAGCAAAATTTACGTCCAACAGTTACATTAAAATTTTGTTTTGTGATTTTTATTTTTATATTTGAAATAATTTCAGAAGTTCTGGGATCAAATGTTCAGATAAATTTATCTGCATCGGAAATATTGAAGTTAGCAGACCGCATTATTGCAAAATCAAAGCAAGTTCAGGATGCAGTGGCTTCAGTTCCTCTTGATAAGGTATTATTTATTGTTGTTTCAGAAATACTAAATTTGATTAAATGAATATAGTATATTAATTATTATGTTTTTATAATTGTCTTGCATTGATTAGTATTTTGTGATTCACAATATTCTCTTGATTGCTCCGAGAAGGATGTGTTTGGCAGCTTCGCCTTGGTGACTCAGAATTGGGACGCGGCATTAGTTTTTTCGTCATCCCGCTTCTATACCTCCAATTCTGTGCCTAAATATTATTACTTTATTGTTCATGATAGTTCATTTTGATTCAGTAAAAGCAAAGAAGAGAATAAAAGTTTGCAGTGGTGAAAATTATCTGTTTCATTTCTTCCCCGTATTAAGCATTTTCAATAGTTTGTATCCTGAGTCCTGAAACAAATGAGCTGTTAATGGCTCATCATTCTTTCTCGTGACAAGAAAAATTCTCTCTCATATGCAGATATAGCCGAGCAAACTCAACAATCTTTAACAACAGCTCTCTGATGCTTTCATGCACTCTCTACCTTTGCCTACCCAATGACTTTCGCCATTATCTGCTTCAGATCTAAGAACACAAACACAATAAACACGTATCGAGAAACTATATTGTAAGACTTAGTGAGAGTTTACATCTTTGCACAAAAAAATGGCACCTGAGCAAATTTTTTAGTCATTTTAATATGCCCCTTATGTTGTGGAAAGGTTTAGTCTAATCTTGGCTATAAAATTCTGACTTGAGTATGCCCTGCAGGTCACTTATGCTAATGCTATACTACCACTGGCAGAATTAGAAGCACAACAATTTCCACTGATACAATCTTGTGTCTTCCCAAAATTGGTATCCGTATCTGAGGATGTGCGTAAAGCAAGTGCTGAAGCCGAGCGACGAATAGATGCTCATATTTCCACATGCAGGTCTTACTTCTGAACTTCTCTATTTTTATCCCTCAGGGACTCCTTGTAGTGAAAAGCTAATGATGGTCAGGGATTTCTATAGCTAACTAACTTCAAGTATTTTTTACCACAAAGGACAAGAGAAGTTAATGAATGTAATTGGCTCATGTGAGAAATTTGATCAACGTCAAACTGATGCTATGCCTGGATCTTGATGATTTCTTAAGTGAGAAGCAGAATTCTCTCTATAACTGTGTAATAGATTAGCTGCAGAAGTGTCTGGGAAGATCAATTACAAGTATTTTCTAATGTTAGAGAAATAAGTGGTGGATCTTGTTTAATACAATCTGTGACAGTATATCACCTAATGGAAATTGTGATTGAGATCTATTTTATCGGACGATGTGAATGCTGAATTGCTGATTCATGAGATTTGATTACAAAGGTTTAGAAGGATTCTAATTTCTTCTTCTTCCATGACAACCATGCAGTAAGCGTGAAGATATTTACCGTGTCATAAAAGCTTTTAAAGCACGGGGGGACTGGATGAGCTCTGAAGTGAAACAGTTTACTCAGCACCTGGTATGAATCTTCAAAATTATTCTCTAGGGACCTGACATGCCTTTCTGGAATAATTTGTTCGATACTGTTGTTCATCTGATGATTATGTTCTGATAGACACCTGATGCTGTATCGGTCCACATGTTCAGAATTTCTTACCAGGCATATAGCATGGTTCTTAAGTGAATTATTTAAAACAAAGAGAACATTTATCAATACATTTAGATAACAGAAGCTTGAATCTGTCTTTTTAACCTGAGAAATTATACAACGAGCTACTTTCTGACTGTTATAAAGAGATGGAGCCGTTCTTTAACTTCCAAATTGGTTGTTACCAGTTTTTGATTGAAAAAAAAATTGGCAAGCATACTTGCTGTTTGGCTTTGTCTATTGCTTCTGTTGTTGGTTTCATTGATAGTCTAGATACATTTCTATTTTTGTTTTTCGCTGTACATGATGCTAGATCACAGAAACTCTTTGTTCACAGGCTATCCATGGATTTGTTACCATAACAAAGGAAAATAATAATAATAATAATTCATTGTACTATTGTTAGTTGTATGCTCAAACCAATGCTTATGTATGCTTTGCCTTTCCAAATCCTCACATATACACAAAATAAAAAAAGAGCTAGGTATGCAGAGAAGCTGAGATGCTCGTGTTTGCTAAACATTGAAAACGTTTTCCCCCCTTATTCTTGCTCTCCTTACCAGGTATAAAGTGTTTCTGGTTTGAACATGAAACTGCTTTATTTGTCCAAAATTTTATTTTTTCTAATATTTAGTGACAGATTAGAGAATTTGAACGGAATGGAGTGAATCTCACGTTGACCAAAAGAGAGGAATTGCAGCGGTTGAGAACTCAGATAGATGAGCTAAGTTTAAAATACATCCGAAATCTGGATGGTGACAAGTCATTTCTTCTTTTCAGTGAGATGGAGCTAGTTGGTTTGCCGTCTGAGTTCCTCAAGGTGATATTATTTTTATCTATCCTGTTATGTTGGACTTATATTTGAATGTTAATTTTCAAGTTTTAGATCAGAACTTCGATTCTTCCTCTTTTCCTTCATGATTAGGTCACTGTTCCTAGACCAGCAAGTGTTCATGATATAAAAGGTCAAGGAACACATCTTTAAATTTTATATAAAATTAGTTTGTAAGTAATAGCGTCTCTAGATTCTTTAAATGTTATGTTAGTCTCAAAATTAGGTCCATTAATATGGAAGAAGGGGCTAAATATCTTGAATGAACAATATGTAGGTGGCATTAACTTGTCTCCTGGTTATAACTTTCTCCCAGATAACTCCATGGCTATATCTCAGTATAAATATCTTGAACAAACAATTTGCAGGTGGCATTGACGTGTTTACTGGTTATAACTGTCTCTCCCGATTACTCAATGATAATATCTCATTGACGTTTCTTTGCAGAGCCTGGACAAAGCTGAAAACGGTAAATTTAAGATTGCACTGAGAAGTAATCACGTTTCACCAGTTCTAGAACTATGTAAGGTAATGTCAATGAGAAATCTGGCATACCTGCTCTCTTTTCCCAGTCATCCATTCAACTACCTTTTCCCACTCAAGATTGTATTGTTATGTATCTCTGAAAATACTCATACCACTGGGAATGGAAGAATCCATCAGAATGTAGACAAAAATTTGAAAATCCTACAGAGATTCAAAAAGTTTGAAAACTTTAGCATTTAGGTAAAGAAAAAAAAAGATCATTAAATAGTCTAAGCTATTGTTTTGTATAACCTTAATTTGGTTTTAGTGGGTACTAGTCTGATCAACTTTTCTCTTAGTTTGGCAGCTTGCAGATACTGGTGTTGTACATATTTACTTCCAAAAAAATTTAGTTTTCTTTTGATCATAAACGAGGTTTATGAGCTCTTTGAAGATATTAAATGCCTTAATATATTTTTCTTTCCCTTCTCAATAAGCAGACATCTTTTGATTCAATGAGCAAGTATCTTCTAATTGCAACTACTTTTTGAGTCAACTAAGCTAAAAACTGGGGTTAATTAAACATTTTTCCTAACAAAATCTTGTTATACGCAAACCATAGAAAGATTCAATGAAGTTGGTTTAGACTGCATATAAACTGATCTAGTTTTTGAAGTTCTCATACAGAGCCGGACATCTCAATAGACATAGATTCCAAATTGCAATGCAACTATATATACTTCACAAGTTCTTTCCACCTTGAAGGTAGGATCATCCAGGAAGGCTGTGGCTGTGGCTTATGGGCGGAGATGTGAGGTTAATCTTTCCGTGTTAGAAAAGCTGGTAATGTGTAAAATATTCATCTTTTGCAATTCATGTAATAAAGGAAAACGTATGTTATATCATCAAAGTTTAAAAAGGCGTACACCAAATCAACAACCTACTATAATGCAAAATAAGCTTTGTAATAAATCATAAATAATCTTCAAAATTCATAATAATATAATTTAAAGTGTGCTAACAAACAAAAGAAAAATCTATAAAGTAACAAACAAACTATTATTTTAGTTGGTGGAGCAGTAGACTACTCCCAATTCCCAAAGTATACAATTTTTTAATGTTTTAGTGGATTGTGGGCTAATTAAGTTTTATGTTTTGTTGGCCCACACCTAAGGCAAAGTAAATAAGTCTACATAATAAAGAGTGGACGCCTCCCAAGCGGGCCTCAATTGGGTTTACTTAAACAGGTATATTATTTCTATTGTTTCCTAGTCTCAGGAAAAAAAAATTTATTCATCTATATTGGATTGATGATAGAATGAGCCTGGGAAGTATTCTTCTACATTATAGACCTAAGGATCTTTTGTTGGCGGCAAAGAACCAGGCATTGTTATGGCTTGCTTTGAATCTGAAATAATTGGAAAACTTATGGGCTATGATGTACATTGTACAATAAGGGTTTATCAGATTGTAATAAGTAAAACCAGCAGCTCTCTGGGCTGTTTAGAGTTCAATATCATAAGTCGTAACAGGTATAATCACTGCAGAAATAGCCTTTTAACCTCTTCAGGGATTTTCCTATCACATAGAAGTTTGAATCCTGCTATATTCCTATGCGTTACATCCTTTTCAGTTTCTCTTATGTTAAAATTGAAGCTAAGTACTTAATAATTTCATTCTTTGGGACACAACTTTTGACCTAGCGGAAACTTATAGGAAAGAACAAAATCTCACGTGAAAACTCGAAGTTTTTTATTCTCTGATGAATTCAAAGAAAGAGAAAAAACTTGAGAAACTTTTTGATAGGTTCCACCCTAGGTTAATGGTAAATTCTACCCGTGATTAATGAAAAACACAAGATAGAAACAGGATTTATGATATGTATTGATTGAAACTGAATTACAGAAAATAGAACAGGAATACAATCAGCTTCTCAAGAGGGCTGTACTCTCCACAATATGGTTTTCACTCACTATCTTGCATTTCTATTCTCCTCCATCTCTTCCCTATTTATAAGCTACTTGTAACTGATTTTCCCTCCCCATTCTACCCCTCTAACAGAGTTTGTTGCATCCCCAATCTTCTCCATTCTTCTTGATCCTTCTAGAATTTGTTTATTTAATTGGGGCTTATCACTTTTCAAAGCTCTTTATTATAATCAATCAGAGTAATAATTAAAATTTGGATAACAACTAAACTCTAGATAATGACTAACTCTAAATAATGACGAAAATAAATGTCGTAATATTTAGAAGTAATTAGCAAATTATTCAGAAAAATGAAAATTTTGTTTTTGAAGCTCTAAACAATGAAATTTGACCGAAATGGGCCGTATATCAGGGGTAAGCCTTGAGTATTGCTCATAGGGCGTTTCAATTCAAAATATACATAAATTATTCGAAAACGACACTCCGAAAAAGTACTTTCGACACCGTCCCACTTCTCCATGAAACCTTCTTTCTGTATTGCATCAACTTTCCTCTATGGCGACTTTATTATAATCATTATTTCCACTATTTCTGTTCGTGCAAAACCCTTAAGCGTACGAGATCGTTGACAAGTAATATATTTAATAAATTGAGAGTATCGTCCCACAAGAAATAAATTTAATTCAAATTTACTAGTTTTATATGGAATTTAAATTATGTAATACAAAAGAGATTTTGATTTTGTAATTAATCTAAGAAAGCGATGAAATTAGAGTTTTTATCAAATTACAGATGATTGTATTGGATTTCGAAATCGCCTATTGCATCTATTTCAATTCTTGATTTGTAATCAAGTTTTGTTCATGCGTTCTTGAAAATCGATAAAATTGTAATATTTAATCTTCTTTTTCAAAACAAATTAAATCTATCCTAACCACGACCCGAATCTATTTCTAGCTTGAATTCAAATTATTAAGATGCATTAAAGTTTCGATTATCTATATGATTGCTCACGTAATAAATGTTATTCCTAACATATATTGCACATGTGTTAATTTTGCTGCGTTCTAAACTTATTGTGAGTCTCCTAACACTACAACAAACAACTAATTATCCAATTGGTGACCAATCAATTAAACAATGCAATGATTATGCAAAATTAATCAAGAAACACATGAAATAAACTAAAATACTAGTTTTGAATTAAAACAAATAAACAATTAGGTTCATTTTCCTCCACTATAACAATGGATCTAGCCTAACATATTAATATATAAATTACAAGAAGAATAATAGAAAAATATCACCTGAATCATGAAATAATTCAATAGATGTTGATCTTCAAGTCCAATGTTGGATTTTTCAAAATCTTGATGTAATTGATCTTCAATTCCTTGCTAGGATTTGATCTTCACTCTCAAAATATAGCAATTGGCCCCTTGTTCTTTATGAATTTGATAATATTATTGTGCATGAAGAGGCAAGAAGAGAGGGTTTTAAGAGTTTGAATCGCAAAAGAAAACTGTTGATTCATCTGTGGAAAAAGCTCATGCGCGCATAGTTGAGTAGTTTTGTTCTCGGTAATTAAAATTTTAGTCTCACGCGCGCGCTAAAAATGCTTTGTGAAGTTCGTCCCTGAGTAACTTTCAGTATTTTGATCATAACTTTCTCTCCCGATATCTGATTGAGGTGATTCAAAGTGTGTTGGAAAGATGACTTAAATGGCTACAATTCTTCTCCAATTCGAACATTTGCTATGTGGAAAATGGGTATCTAGTTGAGGCTAAAAATTTGAAGCACAACTTCTTCGGCTGGAAATTGAGTTGTGAAAATACTTAACTATATTTCACTCATTTGACCTCCAATTGTACAATTGATCCTATATGATGTTCAATCATCATTTTATGGTCCGAATCAACCACTGAATGTTTACACATTGTCCCCAAATTTTGGATTTCTTATGTTTTTGCCATTTTTCGTTCATTTCTTCTAATTCCACAAATTTGCATTGAGTTCAACCTAATAACGTAATTAATACATAATTAAGATATAACTTATCCAAATCTCTAACAAATACTCCAATTTAATGGTCTAAACAAGTGTACAAAATACACTCATCAATTACTATAGTAACGTTACATGTACTTCGTTGACTCTATTTAACCTAGATCTTTAGATAACAAATACTTCTTCGATTTTTAACCTTTTAACTCCTTGAGTCTTTTAAACTAAAAGTATATCATTAGCTAATAATATAATCCTAATAACCATGACATATAATAATTTGTTTTAACTCAAGGAGAAAACAAATGAAGAAAGAAGCTGCCTGGTTTCCTCTAGCAAGTTAATTTTTGTATACCAGTTTATGGATGATATAGATGATTATTTAGATAATAATGGATTGAGGGAATTCAAGTAACATCGTACAATAATCAAAAGCTTTTAGGCTGTACTTTAGCATATTTCTGAAATGTTGACTCCAAACACAGAAGAACATCCCTACAGCTGTATCGTAAAAGAAACCTTAATCTCATCTTAAGAGCCTGTTTGATTCTCATTAATTGGGAAAAAGAGGAGTTTTGAATAGTATTTTTAGGAGAATGTGGTTAAAAAGTGGGGAAATTTTTTTGGTATGCGTGTAGAATATTTTATTGTGTGAATATGTGGTTGAAAATGATGCTGTAGCAAACCATAAAATAAACTAATGGGAGTCAAGCAAGCACTAAATCTCATAATCCTGATTCCTGACTCCTAACCCAGATTTCAGAAATTTTATTATGCAATCACTTCCTTCTACTGAAATCCTGCACCATCCTTAATTGGCCCTATAAATGTTGGAAACTAGACAAAGTGTCATAACAATTTGTTTTCAATGTTTCATCTTTTGATCTAAGATGAAATATCTAACTTTATTTAGAACTGTACTGTGCTTTAATATGAGATCTTAGCAACCACATCTATTACCGACAATTATGTACTGAGTTCAGAATCAACTAGTGTCTTACGAGCGTCATATTTTCTCTTGTACTTTCAGATTCAATTGCGGCAAAAACTTGCCAGGTTGCTTGGCCATGCCAATTATGCAGACTACGCCATCGATCACAGAATGGCCAACTCATCAGCAAAGGTTTGTGCAAGTTTATATAATTTCCTAAACTGATGTATCATACTGCCTGGTGTAGTGAGAAAGTATTATTACCTCCCTCCCTCACTTCTATTTGCAATTGTATTTGGTTAATCTTTCCAATTTTCCATTTTGATGAAGCCGGTAATGATTAATTTGTGAACACAACCTAAATAGCTCTTGTAATGAGTTTTATTGGTCATGCACCCAGGTGCCAATTAGCGAGCAAGGATACTGTTCGAATAGTTTACGAATTCTAAGTAATTTCTATTTCATGTTTTGCCATGCTTTCGCACTATGCCTTCTGTTATCTAACATTGCTTCTACGAATCGGCTAAATAGTTGCTTCATGCTTGTATCCACTTTAGGTGTTTGAGTTCTTAGAGAACATTTCTGGCAGCTTAACTGAGTTGGCCTCTAGGGAACTTTCTCTGTTAAAAGAAATGAAGGTTGGTCCTGTTTCTTCTATGTTTGGTTTGCCATGAATTCTATGCATTAGAGAGCCTGGTCCTTTTCTTCTTACCTTGATTACTTTTCCTTGGACAATTCGTCATGCTGGTGATTCAGAAGAAAGAGGAGGGAGAATTTTCCTTTGGAATTGAAGATCTACCATACTATGTGAAGAAGGCCAAAGATCAACAGTTTGATCTGGACTTTGGAATTGTTAAGCAGTACTTCCCCATCAATTTAGCGTTGTCAGGGATCTTCAAAATATGCCAAGATCTTTTTGGTAATTTTGTTCATGTATTTTGATGGAAACATGATTTTGACCCATTTTGCTCGTACATTATAGTTTGTTTTCTTTGCTTATTACAGGCTTAAGATTTGAGGAGGTTACAGATGCATATGTTTGGCATCAGGATGTGCAGCTAATTTCTATCTTTGACTTGAGTTCTAGTGAACTCTTAGGTTACTTTTATCTTGACATATATGCGAGGTTCATTCTTTGCTTTTTATTTACCTTTAGTCTATCATTGTTGAAGCAGATATTAGCTAACTGAAAATTATTGCTTCTTAAGCAGGGAAGGAAAATATGGGCACACCTGTGTTGTGGCTCTTCAAAATGGTTCATTGATACAAAATGCTAGACAGGTGACAATATTCAGTATTCATGTCATTAGTGCAGTTCCAAGCTTGTCAACCTTGTACATTTCACGTCACTGCATTAAAATTTTTGAAATGCCAAGAATTTACATGCTGAGTGCTGGTTTGTTAAATTTTCTGTTGTTCTCCTACTGAGAACTCTTACCTTAGCTACGTCTTGAGACTCAATTTGCCTGGATTGATGGTCTGCATTTACTGATATGTGTATGCCATTATTTAGTGACAGGATTATCATAATCCGATTATGTGGCATCGCTCTTGCACATTGTTTATTACAAGTTCTACACCTTTAATTTTCTGCATGTGGTTAAATGGCAAGATTAATAAAATTCTGATGTTGCATATGCTCACTGTATTGCAGATTCCAGTAGCATTACTCATTTCACAATTGCAAAAGGAAGTTGATGGTCGTCCTGGGTTGTTGCGATTCTCTGAGCTAGTTAATTTATTTCATGAGTTTTGTCATGTGGTATGTGAGAGCTTCTGCAGAATCATGACCTTATATGATTCATAAATAGTTTTAGTTTCATCTCATCATGCTACTGCAATTCTACCAGTGTGTTGCGTTTTGATTTTTGTTATTACGATCCTTTTCGCATAATTGATTATGCTACTACTATTCAGTTTTGACTTGTGCTTCTCTATGCGTCACAAGTGAAAAACCACCTGAGGCTTGATCTAGAAGCTTCAGGCTTTACAGTTTTATAATTTGATTTCTCCGTTTAATGTGAGTATGACAATGCTTATTTTTCACTTTCATTATTCTGATGGTTGTAGATCCACCATATTTGCAATCGTGCACCCTTTGCTAGATTTTCTGGGTTGCGTCTGGATCCTGACTTTGTGGAGATCCCCTCGCTGGTGTTGGAAAACTGGTATGTATTCAAATATGTATATTTAAATAGACATGTTTAACGGACATGCATAAAGATTACTCATTCTAACTTCTATAAATATTTTGCCTAGGTGTTATGAAAGCCGCTCCTTAAAACTGATATCTGGTTTCCACGAGGTAATTTCAACGTTACTTTCCTCCCATCCACCAGGATTTTTACCGAAGTGACGAAAAGTTATATTCCATTGGAGAGCTCTTATATTCCTGAGAGCACAGTATAATATTCATGAGAAGCTTGAGATGTGTCTCGCTCCCCACTACATGTTACCCTCATACATTGATCGTTGCATGCTTGCAATTGAAACCATTTTTTGGGACCTTGGGATTCCTCTATATTTTATCATTAAGTTGTGCTCACCTTATCTGGCATTTTATTGAGCAGATTATAGTATACATTTTGCTGGGTGATCTTTTTGGTTTTACCTGAGCCAACTTATGTTTTATAGGATATCACAAAGCCCATTGAGGACGAAATATGCAGATCACTTAAGAGATGGAGGTTTTCCTTCTCAGCATTGAAACTGAAACAGGAAATTCTTTATTGTAAGTCCAAACTTGTGTTTGCTTCAAAATCAACCATTTCTCCTTTCACTTTTAACGCTACAATTTGCAAACAATTGTGAGTGATTTTTAATTTATTGCAGTTGACAATTTTGTGGGTTCTTAAGAATTACAGTTTGGTGCTCTTTTTATACTTGGGATGCATTTACTTTCAGGTCTCTTTGATCAAATCATACATTCCACTGAAAATGTAGACATTAATGGGTTGTTCAAGCATCTCCATCCAAAGGTATTTGTTGCTAATGATCCTCGGAACAAAGTGTGCTAATGCTAAATATGCTCACCTCACTTTTGGAATGCCCAGATCATGTTAGGGTTGCCAATGTTAGAAGGGACAAATCCAGCATCCTGTTTTCCTCGTACTGCTATTGGCTACCAAGCTACTTGCTACAGTCGGATCTGGAGTGAGGTTTGTTTAACCTTTTTCTGTCTTTTTGATTGGAGAATGGGGATTTGCACTCTTTCTATTGTACGAACTCAATACATTTTCTGATACTTTTCTAGGTTTTTGCGGCTGATATATTTTCCACGAAGTTTAGCGACGACATCTTCAACCAGCATACTGGCATGCATTTCAGGAACAAGGTAATCAACTCCGATTTCGCTTCTGTTCTAAAAAATATTGTCTTCAATTCCTGTCCTTGTTGACAGGATTAAATAAGAAAAAAAAGCTAAAATCTTATTCATAGTATCGTCTAGTCCCGTTCAGTATTGATTGTTGAACCACTTGATTTAAAAGTTTAAATTATTAGAGAGGACCACATGTATGTCATTTAAATTGTTAATTGTGTATTCAAAATGCCCCCTCACATGTAGGCGGGTTTCATTTTTTCCATCAAAGCCTAATGCATGCATAATTTCATCAAGCTTTAAATAGTTTTCAACATTGCTTACCAAACGCTTGATAGAGTTCTATTCTACTAAAAGTTTGATATTATTGAGCCGTGTTTCAATACTTAATGTATTATAACTGACTTCAAATTATTGGGGAAAATGTTTAGTTTGTTGTTGTACATCTCATCTTTATAGAGAGCTACATTTGTCATTCAATATATGCCTTCCTAAACCGTGTAATGTGACAGGTATTGGCTCCTGGTGGAGCAAAAGATCCTCTTGAAATACTATCCGATTTTCTTGGACGGGAGCCATCAATACAAGCATTTGTGAACAGCAGAGCAGATTCAATCTAGTGCTTTGCTTCACTATCTAGCAGGATGTTTCTTTTTGTTCCCAGTGAGTCCTGCAATTTTGGTTGTCTGGGAAAATTCTTAATGTACAAGTTTACTCCAAACATAAAATTACATGTATCTGACAATAAACTTGAGCTCAATGTACCATACTCGTATTATGTTGGAATATTTATCGATTTCAGATCAAAGAATATAACCAGACTTGAAAGTGCGTTGCATCATTTTCCTTTAGAAGTGTTATTCGTCCTCACTATAGTTCTTTTTCTTTTTCTTTTTTTTAAAAAAATGGATACATAGCTTTTCTTATTTTTATAATCACAAATTTTATCAAAATCTAATAAAAATTTAGAGCCTGTTTGGTTAGGCTTAAAATCCAATTAAAATTGAAAATATGGCCGTTATTGGGCCTCACCCGTCTAATAAAAGTCAACAATAACGGCTATATTTTCAATTTTAATCTGATTTTAATCTCTATCACACACCCTCTTAGAGTAAATTTTAGGACAAAATTGTGGCAAATATTTCCTATAATTGAAGTTATTTTAGGACATAAAAAATTCTTGAGAAGAAAAATTGTAAGTCTAATTAAGATCCTGTTTTTTCTAGTTTTCTTTGTGGGGTTATTCAATGAGTAGAAATAAGATGTGGTAAAGTTTACTTATTCTATGATTGTAACAATTTTTCATAAGTAAATTTTTTTGACAATTTGTAAACTTTTCTTCATATTTTTTATATTTTTTCTGTTTTTTACTTTTTTTTTTTTTTGAACAAAGATTCTGAGAGTAATTTTCAGGAACATCAATTTGTTCTAACAATCCACAATTTTATTTTATTTTTTTTTTCATTTTTTCATATTTTTCTATGTAATTATTATTTCTGTACAAGGATTCTATGAGCGATTTAAATAATTGATCTCAAGTCCTAACTGTTTATACGTATACAATGCATACATTTCTGTAAGTTAACCATTGTCATTTTTTCTAGTTATCCATGTGTTATACACTAATTTATTTAAGTTGTTGGTCATGTGATCTACTAAGTCAATTGTCAAAGATTTGAGTTGACTACATATTCCATTCACTCTGGCTACATGCCAACACTTGGGATGCGATGGATATATTTGTGATGTCCTTGAGTTCTGGTGTTAGCATAAACACATTATGTTTGTTTTGTGATTTTGAGTGTCGTATGCGAAAACTAAAAGTGTATCGATCTTTCATTTAATTAAGGAACGCATAAAGCAAAAAAATGAAGCTATAATAATAATTCCTTAAATGTAAAACTATTATATAACAAAAATTTAACACTTAAACATTTGAATGTTTTTTTACATGTCATGAAGAAAATGTATGAGTAAAGCTTGAAAGTACCTTCGAAATTTATTATAATTAATGCTTAAAAATTCTTCTAAAACTTTTCTATAAATTAACAAAAAATATGAATATGGACCATGTGCAACCGCACCTTCTACGTAGCCTCAGAGCCGGCCCTGAGTCTGTAATACACATAAAGCTGATTTGAGGCCCTGAGTCTATGTAATATACTTGACCAACATGTAAGTGAATGATGATGAGCTTCCCGAGTGAAACATCAAATTAGCAGAGAGATGAATAGTGCTAATATTATCATAGTAGATGATGGGCTAATTAGAGAGCCGAACATTTTAATTTTATTAGCACAAAAAAAAAAATAAAAAAAAATTGGAGAATTAGCGAGAGCAAAAACTTAGTATTTAGCCTCTTCATGACGTGTGTTAAGGGATATATATCCAACATCGATAAATGATGTTGACGCAGACCAATTAATAAAGATATTGAGCTACTCCTCTTAATAAGGTTGACCTTTTAAGATGGAACCTCAAATCTTAACATGGTATCAGAACCCATTATGCTCCAACGAGCGATT
>CADEPE010034508.1:0-14187 GCA_902829205.1 Fraxinus paxiana | reverse complement strand
CTTTTACAACCTTTTCCCAGACTTCATCTTTCAATTCAAATTCGTTGTCAAGCACTTCAAATCTGCCTTCATCAGTTGGTGACGCAACACGCTGAAACATGAACAATAACAAAAATACAAATGTCAAATTATATTAATGTAACAAAAGACACGAGGAAAATATTTAATAAAATGAAAACACAAGTATTCGATTTTTTGCTAAACTACGAGCAACAATATCAGCAACTAATTACTACTGTATTCAAATTTGTCATCATCTAATCACATGCAAAAAACTATTAATCTCAAATGTTAGCTCCACTCTTGAAGTGCAGATGACAATAGCTTTCAATTACTTTTGAGAAGGTTAGGTGTAGAGGATGCCAAGATGTAGGAGAGGGTACATCCATGTGGTGAACAACGATATTACTGAATGGAAGATGTATGCTATTGGTGGAAGTGGTAATCCAACCATTAGCAGTCAGGGGAATCGCTACACAGCACCATCTGATCCGAGCGCTAAGGAGGTAATTTACATTTTAACTCAGACATTTTTTATTTCCTTTGCAAGATTTCATGGTCTAAGTAGAGAAAATTATTGGTTTGATAATTGTGACCAAACCAATCATTTTCAAACTATATAACTGAACAAGTTTTCAAGCAATATCTCAATTTTCCTAGCCGAATTATTACCAAGCATTACCCACAAAAAATACAACAAATTTCAAGTATTATTATCATACTAAAACATAAAAAAAAATGTTGCTACCTTGGATTTATAAAAGGATGAAGAAATTTTGTTCCTCTTTTTAGATGATGGTTTCTCATCGAGTTTTCTTTGCCTCTTCGAGCCACTTTTTTCAGCTACTACAGAAATACTAGTTAATAATCGGAACTGAAATTAGATTTTCGGATTTCGAATCTAGGGTTTTGGTTATTTGGGATTTAGGGTCGAAATGAGAATGAGATAATGAAATCGAACAGATACGAAGAAGAAATCGATGGAAAATGGTCGAAAATGGAAATTTATAGTCGGAGTCGGATTTTTGCCTCTAGACGATTTCTACGAATGAGGATGTGAACCCGAACGGATACGAAGGGGAGACAAAGAAGAAATCGATGGAAAATAGGTCGGAAATTGAGATTTACAGTTGAATTTTGCCCAAATACGCAAATTTTTCCTTTGAAGATTTGGGGCTACAAATGGGGGAGGATATTACGTTTCTGAGGAGGGAGGAAATGTGGTTTGAGCTTGTATATGTTGAGCTTTGGTTTTACCAATTGGACGTAATTAATATTTCACCAAAATGTTAATTAGAGTTTAAGGGTATTAATCAAAACACTGTTAAAAAAAAAGGGTGTGGGGCCTAACTTCCTCAAATTCCTCAAAAATTAAGGGGAAATGAATTGCAATGTTAAGAGACTTGGACTTGGGTTATAAATGGGCATTTTCAATGCAAAAAATTGAGGGCCCAGTGGGGGCAGTAGTAAGGGATTAAGTATCACCCATTTCAAATTAAGAATATAGATTTTAAATTTCAAAAATCAGGTTTTTATTAAAATTTATTTATGATTTAATTAATTAAATATATTAATGTCACAAATCTATACAATTTGGTTATAAATTAACCATTTAATTAGTCACATTTTATTTTTCAATTTCAAATCAAAATTTTTAGATGTGTCAAATTATTTTACGGTCACAATTCAAAAAATTTATAGGTAACAGTTTTTTCATCGGTCACAAATTAAAAATTTAAAAGTCACAATTTCTTTATCGATCACAAATAACAAATATTATAAGTTACAACTTATTATACCGTCACAAATTATCAAATTACAGTCACAAATTAACATTTTTTAGGTTACATATTATTTTTTGGTCACAATTTATCTTTTTTATTGGTCACATATTGTTTATTGATCATAGGTTAACCAATTTAATGGTCACAATTGGTCACAATCAACCAGATAATCTGTGATCACCATCAACGCTTGCGACAATCACCTCGCCACTGCTCCACCATTGTTGCTGCCTAATAGCAACATCATCATCTCAAACAAACCAACACCACAACCTCACAGCACCACGTCACCACCTCTAACAAACTACCACTCTCAACTTCAAAACTACCACAGCCAACAACAAGATCCATTGCCGCCGCCGCCAACAGAACCACATCTACCACCAGATCCAACATAATCGACCACAACATAAAAATAACCACTATCGCCAATCCCGACCACATCACAAAAATAACCACGACCACCACCGCCGCACACACGTGCACACACCCAACCGCTGCACCACCACTGCACCCACAGCAACACAGCCGCACACACCACCACAGTCGTGCACCACTGCCGCACCCATAAAGCTCTCTGTTGACTGTTCCCACCTCCATCACCGCACACCTCCATCACCACCGCACCATACCACTCAAAAATAAAATAATAATGTCTTGAAAATGACAGAGATTCTGCTGCGAATGGTAGCGTCGACGGGCTGCAGCGTCGACCGGCGATCATAGAGAGCAGCGAGCACGACAAGCTCCGCTGTGCGAGGAGTGGAAGAAGCGGGGACGGCGATTTGAGTAAAGAGACGGGAGATGAGATGAGAGAATGGAGATGAGATGGGAGAAAATCTGATTTTAGGGTTTGGATGGGGGTAGATAGTGTAGGGGTGTGTATATAAATTAATTTATATTGTTATTAATATTAAAGTATTAATTTATAATAATTAAATGAATATCTGATTTTTGAAAAATGAAACTTCCTACATGATTTTTGAATATTGATTTTGAAAAGTAGGATTTTGTGTAAGTTACCCTTAAAGAAAATGGGCAACAGATGATGTGATAATTGTTGCCTCCACTGAGCCCTTAATGGGTCCACCCCTTCCCGCATTGAGCTTTCCCAAGTTAAAGAAAATGGCAGCAGATGATGTGAAAATTGTTGTGTAGACTTTTCGTGTTCTAGGATTTGAGTATGACGGGTTATACATTAGATAGTGTCAAAGCAACTCGCTGAGACAAGTATTTATGGATTTCTAGTGGCATTGGTTTGCACTTGGTTTCGTTTAGTATTTAGCCCTCAGTTTTTTTTTTCCTTTTTTTTTAGGGCTTGATTTCCTGATTCTTGCATAGTTATTGGAGCAAGATGTATAGGGTTGGCATGAGATTTATATGGTCATGCTATGCAAGTTTTTATTTATCAGGACTTGAGCTGATGGTTAAAACAGAACAAGGTTTGATGAAATTAATTCTATTTTATCACCTGAATCATGCCTTCCTAGAAAGTGTACACTTTTTATCCGCAACGTTCTCAATTCTATATATCGCGGCCTTCACTTTCCGAAACGTCTCATCTTGTGCCCAACCTATTCCTTAAACCCTAACAAATTTCCTTTACTTGGAGCAATTTTCAACTTTTCCTGTAACTGCAACCAACATGCAACAATCGTGACTACACTCACCTCCTGTCGTAGCAACAAACCCTATTCCTACTCCCAACAATTCCCATAATGATTACGTAGGTCTGAGCCTGGCTTTTCTACTTGGGATTCTTCAACAGCTGAGTTTAAATATCACGTATCATTGACCACTGCTTCCTTTCCAAAGGTGAAGTCAAGCATGAAGATGGCCATTCTATGGATTGAAGAACTATTCAAATTCCATGCAACATAACATTTCAAAGTAAATATATATTCACTAATTTAGGTTCTTGAACATTATCTTTGTACAAGTTAAGGAAAGACACATCTTAAATAAGCATCTGTAAAACCTAGCAAAGACAATTGACCTCCCAAGCTTAAGTCGTAATAAGGTTTTGCCTAGTCTTATACTAGGTACAAGGAGATCAAAAATTGAGAAATGAGTACAAATTCGCTCACAATCGTAGCTGGTGTGTGAATGCCAAGAAAAGGGACAATGTCAACTTGCAACCAACTTTCAACTGCTGAACCCACCACAGCACCAGTCACAAGGCCTCCTATTGTTATGACAGCTGCCTTCCCTGCAAAAGCAAAACGCCCAATTACTTCTCATAATAAGCTGAAATATAACAAATATCACCCTAGATCATTTAACTTGAAGCCAAAATTATCTTGATTCAATCACTGTCCATGGTAAGGAACAGCTTATATTCTTGCTATCTTTCCACGCACCCAAGAACGCGGATGAATAAATGTTACAATATCAACAATTTAAAGTTTTATGTCCACAAGTACAACTTTAATGGAAGAAGTAAAATTGATGCTTTTTGCACCCAAGCACCGCAAGACATTTTCCTTATCGGGCTAATACCTATGTTCTAGAAACTACAATATGTTCTTATATTATGCAATACATTAATCCTAACTCTAACTATAAGGGTGCGATCAGCAATCTCAAAAACTATCCTAAATCAGCTATTACATGGGTTCATCACATGCACAACACAAAGAGACTCATGTCCATAACTGAAAAATAAAGCCGCCACAGAATGAGTGTTCGGCTTCCAAGTGAATCTGTCTTGCAATTATTGGAATGGCAATTTTTTATGCAAAATTAAGAACCGCATGAACCTGAATGGACTCAAACTTGAAGCATATGAAGGTGCACGAGAAATGTTGCAAATTTGGGTATTGTTTTTGCTAAACTCATACATAATTATTAAGTGGTTTCTGTAAATATAAGGATGTTACTATGAGCCTGCTTGAGCCTCATTTTTTGCCCAAAATGCATTTTGAAATAGTATTTTGATTGAGAACGTGTGATTAAAAAATAAAGATAAGTTTTGGGTTTGTGTGTAATATTATTTTATTGAAGAATGTGTGGTTGAAAATAAGAGAAAAAAATGTATTTTGAAATAATGAGGAGCAAATAAGGGCTATGACTTACAATTAGTTATTCACAAACATGTAAAAATTGGGCCTTGGAATGGCTATGTACAAACTTTAAGTCTTGAGTCAACAAATTGTTCATACATTCATTCACATTCGCAAATTGAAAAGCATGTTATCCAACCATTGTGTGTCTACCAATTTTTTCCCTTCAATTACTACTTTCTAGGTATACTCATGCAAGGAAGCAAATAATCTATGTTTCACTACATAATCCTAGTTCTCTAATCCTAAAAGCCTATCCACCTGCAATCCTTTGGTTAAAATTTATTTCTTCTGCCAAAAAGAAATTAATTGCATTTGACCAGTTCTGGCATGAAAGATGCATAACCAATCCATGCAAATAGGAATCTATACAAATGATCATGTAAGATAAGTTCTGCAGAACTACTCTTTCTGCAGGTCATGAAATGCAAACCACCAGGCAGTCACAGTTAACGACCATGATTAAAAGAAAAGAATATAAAAGAGAAACACAGCATCAATTCATGGCTAATGGGAAGGGTTCGTGTTATTTCCTTACCTAACTTGACATTTTTCTTGGTTAAGAAGTACAAGGATGCTCCGAAACTAGTGGCTAAAATCAGCCCTGGGACATCGGCACCAGAATATGGGGCCACTGAAGATGCTGAAGCTCCATTAAAATATGTTAAGACCATTAAAGCTCCGTAGACCCCAGCCTGCAAGCCTAACTCGCTGGTAGATGGTGCTTCAACTGAGAGAGGTGAGCTTCTGGTAGTACTCTGCAGCCACTTGGGCATTGACCCCATTCTTGGAGCATTTACAGGTTTAGCATCAGCATAACGGATACTGCTATTTACAACTTTCCCTGCTCTCCTTTGTGATAACCTCTGCATGAGCAGCATATCATATGCAGCCTCTACCTGATAACGATAAACCATATTAATCCAAGCAAATATTGGTGAAAAAATGGAAAACCACAGCCATTATTTGTGACCTAAATATGATCTATAGATTCACAAGAATAGATGCAATAGACAAGTAATATGCCTGCAAGCAAATTTCATCTAAAATAAGTAAATCAATATGCATGATATATAATATAAGAAGTTATGCTGCAATGCAAACTTGTAATAGGGTAGCCACTTGAAACTTTAGCTTGTGTTTGCAAACACAAGCACGTGCGAATATATACATACTTCGACCCATTTGGGACAAGGGTTGAGGGCTTGTTGCTCTCAAAGAATCAGAAGTTAGAACGTTGTATGCAAAGTTCGCGACACATAGTATTTATCCCAGTAGATTTAACAATCTCATATCTGACAGTTAAACACTTTTCACTTCAAAATTAATCAACTCATGTCTGCAGAATTAAAAATCAAATGGAAGTTAGAATATTCTAGAGTAATTGTGGATTAAAGCAGATCGAGAACAGAGTAATAAAGCAATTATGAACTAACTCTTTCAATTTTTTTCAAGCAAACTAATGACAGACGATCAAGTGAAGATAACAATGTAGAGATGGATTCATGGTAAACAACTTCGTGTTGTTTAATTTTGAAAATGGCCTTTAATAAAACATAGTTAAAAATAAATAAAATAAAAGAGGATCCATGCAATCCAATTCTAAATTTCCCAAAAAAGAAAAGGAAATAATCCATCCTCCCATATATATAAGAGGAAAGTTGAAAAATTATTGAAAATAGAACCTGCGCAATCGCTTCTTGGTCATCTTTACAGGTAGCAATGATTGAATTCTTGGCCCGGAGAATATCATCGAACGAAGCTCCCTCAGAGACGCCCAACACTTTGAGAGCATTTTCCACTGACATCTCAAACGGCGCCGAGTCATCGGCTCGAGACCCAGCTCGAGCCGCCGTCGCTAACATGCGCCGGTGGCTCCACGGGTAGCCGTGGTGTGAATTGAGTATCCTAATTATGGCCGGTGCGTCGAGCCGGCGAGGTCTAGACCGGGTCGGGTAAAACGGGTCTCTGCCCAAAATAGCGCGGCTGGGCCGGACTGACAGGGCTGTCGCCATTTGTAAGTTTGTGTTTGTGTGAAGGAGAAAAGTATTAACGGTAGACGCAATAAAAGATTCGTGAGGGATTTGGTTTTGAGAGTAGTGCGGAAGCAAAGAGATGACGTGGACTTTCTTGGACAGTATGTGTATTATTTGAAGTAGAGCCCACCCGGCTGGTCTGATTTTGATTGCTTGTTCATTTATTTATTTATTTATTTTTGTGGTTGTAGGCTAAGTTTTTATCTGGTCTTAATTTCCCAGATAAAGAAAAAAATATATTAGGAAAATACAATCCATAATGATCAAATTTCAAAAGCCAAAAAAAATCACAAGACTTGGTTGTGGTTGTGGCTAGGACCTGTTCCGTCTCCATTTTTGTTGAAACCCCCAGCAGCACATAAGTAGCCGATGCAAAATTAGAAAAGAAAGCTGTTGCTGAGAAACATGTTGAATTGTTGTAGGGTGTTGCCTGTCTTCCCGAATCATACCTATAGACGCGGGTTTTGCTGTAGAGCAGAGGATCAACCTGTTTACGCTGAACGTCAGAACAAGAAGAAAGTTATCATTGTTGGTTCCGGCTGGGCAGGCCTTGGCGCTGCCAACCACCTCTGCAAACAGGTACTTTCAATCTTTCATCAACATATGATATGATATGACTTGTTTGATAAATTTCAAGTTATTTTTCTTGATTCTACAGTTTAGTATTGTCCAGTTTAACTTATGTGAAGGAGTTTTGCCTGTGCATTCTATTTGTGAGTTTGTTGATATTAATCTTATGTTATATGAACTGTTGTTTTGAAATTTGGTTTCAGGGATTTGATGTCACAGTTCTTGGAGGTGGTTATGAATTTGGATATAAAAATAAGTCCCTTAGTCCTGATGATTATGGTATACGAGGTGATTGATTGTGTTCTTGACTTCTACTTACCGCGTGCGACCATCAATAAGAGCATTTTATTGCTGCTATCACACTGATACTAATGAACTCTTGTAAATGGTACTAGGTTTCTGGTATCCTTACAGAAATATATTTAACCTTGTTGATGAGATTGGTGTTAAGCCCTTTACAAGCTGGACAAAGTCTGCACAATATTCTGAAGAGGGGTTAGAGGTAAGCTGCACTCTTCTCAATTTTTTATTTATTTTTTTCTAGTTTGACGAAATGTAGACGAACTTTTCAGCATTTGTTTCTATGGCTCCATCATATTTGGATAGATTTATTTTTCAGGTTAAATATCCCATATACAAAGATGCACTACAATTGCCAACTCCATTTGGAACCTTATTTAACACTCAGGTATAAATCCCTGAAGGAATCCTATTGACTTCAATCAGTAGCCTATTTGTACTATCAGATGGACACTATCCACTTTATCTTGCGACTGCAGTTCGTTCGATTACCATTGATTGATCAGTTGACATCACTTCCTCTGATGGCTGCAGGTAAGTTCAAATGCAGTCTTGTCTGGCTAAGCAATGGTGATAAGTTACGTAACTTCATTTATTCGTTAACCAGTGTATACTTCTGGTTGCAGTAATTGACTTTGACAACACTGATGCTGCCTGGAGAAAATACGATGCCAGTAATGAAAGTTTATATATTTTTCTTTGTATAAA
This sequence comes from Fraxinus paxiana, assembly GCA_902829205.1. NCBI lineage: Eukaryota > Viridiplantae > Streptophyta > Magnoliopsida > Lamiales > Oleaceae > Fraxinus > Fraxinus paxiana. Next base: position 5,727 of record CADEPE010034508.1, on the reverse strand, counting down.
TTAATTACACTCGTGGATAGAATTGAGATAAATTTGTTCAAGTACTTCAAAATGTTCAGTTACTGCAAGGGAGCTATTTAAACGATTTGGCTGCTCAGAAAGGCTATATCGAGATGTTTTTGATCCCTTACTTCAAGTGGGTTTGTTTGCCCCAGCAGAGCAGTGTAGTGCTGCTGCAACTATAGGAATGCTATACTATTTCGTTCTTGCTAATCAGGTCAGTTGGATAAGGCTTTTCTGGACTTCCAAGTTCATCATAGTCCAGAGATAACAACTCGGATCTTAGCATTATAAACATTGACTTCATGATATTTGTACTTTTTCTAGGCACAAGGAAGAGTATGTCGATTACGCTACTATGCATTCTGTTGTTTGTAAATGATCATCTTTCTTTTACTTTGTTCAAAAATTGTTTGCTTATGAATTTATCACTACCTTTTTATGGATTGATACAGAAGCACTTCGATTTGGCATTGTGTTGTGGAACAATAAGAGAACAAATATTTCAGCCATGGATAGAATCCCTGAAAACCCAAGGTTGTAGGTTTCTGGAGGGTAGAAAAGTTACAGATGTAGCACTCAATGAGGAAACAGGTTGCATAACAGAAGTAGTTTGTGGGAAAGAGAGTTTTAAGGCTGATGCCATAATATTGGCTGTTGGAATCTCTACCCTTCAGGAAATCGTACAGAACAGGTATGCCCAATCAAACTTTTACTTCCATGTCCCAGGTCTATTCCCCATCTGACTTATGCTTAACTTTATGATAGAATAGCATCAATCATGATAACTAAAATTCAAGAATCGATTCGATTTTGCTCTATCCTTGTAACTGGCAGTTATATTTTCTGTAGTGCAGTATTATGTACCAGAGAAGAGTTTCTGAAAATCATGAACTTGAACAGCATTGATTTACTTACTGTTAAGGTGGAACTTGATAGGAAGGTATGAGCAGTTTGGTTACTTCTCACTCTGCACTGAGGAATCGAAGAAATTTGCCTTTTACCAATATAGAAGTCATATAATTCATGCATTTGACATTTCTTTGAGCAGATGAAGTATAATTGTTATTCTTTGAGCTATTACGAGATAGTACTAGGTTAATTTTTCAGAAAGTAAAAGTTTTATCAGAAAACTTCATATAGAATGAATGAACAGGTTAACCTTCCAAACGCGAGCAATGTTTCCTTTGGATTTGAGGGTTCTTGTGCATGGACCTTTTTCGACTTGAGCATGATTTATGACGAGTACAAAGAGAGTACGACAACAGTCATCCAAGCTGATTTTGTAAGAAAAACATTCATTATGCCCGGTTTATTTTCCATTTTGTATTTTGCATCCTTCTCCGTTTTAAAATAAAAAATACACAGAACTCTAATTTGTGATTTTTATGATTCATATTTAGTGCAGTATCATGCCAATGACTTGTTTCCCCTCAAGGATGAAAAAATTGTAGAGAAAACCATGTATTGGCTTTCAAAGTGTATTAAGGACTTCGAAAATGCAACAGTGATTGATAAAGAAATTGAAAGATTTCCAAAGTCTTTGACTCATTTCTTTCCAGGTAACTTTCTGTTGGTAATTTAACTCTCTCAAATGTCATATGATTATTACTTTTTTTTTGTTTTCATAACGTAAATTTCACTGCATTTGAGCAATTATGGGCCCGTCTGGGCCTGCTTCCAAACAACTTAAAATTTGAAATTAGACCGTTGGGATTGCAACGGTACAAAAAGGGAAACAAAATGATTGCCAATTTTCAGTCCATTTTTTCCTTTCCTACCCTCCATTAGTATTTGGCATCATTGTACAATCCAAAACCCAACTACCACATTATCTCCTTCCCCAGTCACCACGTGCTTTCCCCTTCCCCCTTCATCATCCACCGGACGTCCGCCGACAGGATTTCCTTGCAATCGGTTGCAGACGAGACACACAAAACCGGTAGAGATCTTCAACTTTCGTCTTCGAGATGCCGGTGAGGACGCGAAGGCACAATAACGGACAAGTGAACTTCTGCACTTAGCCTCCCCTTCTTCTCCCACGGGACGCAACGAAGAAATCGCACCATTTCCGAAGTGAAAACCACCATTTCCGCAGCTACATCAGTTGACAATTTCTTGAAATCGCACTAAGCGTAGCCTTCTTCTCCGCTTGCAACAGCCAAAAAGTGGCACAAGTTCCGCATCAACCACCATTTCCGCATCTACAACATCTCCCCCATTATTGAAACTGCACAATTTTCGGCACCACCTACAGTAATTAAATCTGCACTCGACCTCCCCTTCTTCTCCGCCTGCAGCAGCGAAGACATTGCCAAGAAATCGATTCGTTTCCACATCTCTTCCTTCTTCTTCAACTTAGAGTTCAACACGCAATTAATTTGATGGATCCATTGGGACCTTCTCCAGTAAGTAAACGAAGCTTTTCTTCCATTTCAAAGTCCAGTGAAATAGCGATCCCCCACTGATTATGTTATGCTTTAACAAAATTTTGTTTTCTCCGTCAATTACCGCAGAATTACTATCAGGGTCACTCCTCCACCTCGATTGGCCCTTCAGTTCAAAACCATTGGGTGCCATGTAAGAATGCACAATGGAATGTATATGAGACCAACATCTTCGTGGCTGCCTGTGGGTCTGTTATTGCTGACAGACACATGAATGGCAAGTGCTTCACCAAACACGGCTAGGAGACATTAATTAACCTATTCAACACCAATTCCAGCCACAATTGGAACAAGCAGCAGCTGAAAAATCAATGTGATGCCCTCCGTATGAAACACAATCGATTCGAAGAATTGATCAACTGCAGTAGCATCTCATACGACCCGTCAACTGGCAAGATTGGCGCCTCGAAGGAGTGGTGGGCTCGAAAAATTAAGGTACCATCGTGTCATTAGCCTCCAGTCATTGCTCACGTTTCTGTGATGGATGGAAACAGTTTTGTATTAACTGCACAATGTTTTTGTTTCACGACATTATTAGATTGGATCTGTTTTATGTTGTTAAACGTAGCTGTCGATGGATCATTTACATGAATAATCGTTGCCTGCGTTCTGGGTGTTGTGTCTACTTATTGTTATTTATCATTTATCGAATTTGTAATTTCGGGTTGCGTCATTGTATGGTCCTACTTTTGCTCCATTCGAAATATGTAAAATGTTGTTTCTTCTACATGTTCACTTACTGCCTTCCTATTTGGAGCATGATTTTGTTTATGTTGTGTTGTGTCCTCCTAAGTGGAGCGGGTACTTGTGGCTGCTGTGTATTGTCCTCCTATTCGAAGTGGGTTTCTGTGTCTGCTGTATATTGTACGTGCATAATTTTCTAAGCCCTTTCTATTCATACTTAAATAGGAGAACAAAGACTATAAAGAATTCAAGGACAAAGATTGTCGAGAGGTATATCGATACAAGGCGTTATTCGAGGACGTTTTCGACAGCGATAAGTACGCAATGACTCCGGCGAAGCTATGTCGTACATGCTTCGCAATGTTCGAAGACAGTGGTACTGAAGATCACACTGATGAGATCTCAGTGGACGCGGAGAGTGGCGGCTGTAGTGACGAGGTCGTTGAACCCGATCCGGCTGCAGCAACCATGGATGTGTCAGGCCCGCACAGTGGTGATAAACGGAAGGCAGGTAGAGATCAAGCGAAGGAGAAGAAAAAGAAGGTTTCGACGCGGGACGTGTCTACTCAGTAGATTGTGCGACTACAGCCCGTGAAAAGGTGGATGCCAAAATTGACCAAATAATTGGACCAGCTGTCCATTCGAACACTGTGTGGGCCGACATATCCATGGTTGCTGCAGCCGGATCGGGTTCAACGACCTCGTCACTACAGCCGCCACTCTCCGCGTCCACCGAGATCTCATCAGTGTGATCTTCAGTACCACTGTCTTCGAACATTGCGAAGCATGTGCGACATAGTTTCGTCGGAGTCATTGCGTACTTATCGCTGTCGAAAACGTCCCCGAATAACGCCTTGTATCGATACACCTCTCGACAATCTTTGTCCTTGAATTCTTTATAGTCTTTGTTCTCCTATTTAAGTATAAATAGAAAGGGCTTAGAAAATTATGTACGTACAATACACAGCAGACACAGAAACCCGCTTCGAATAGGAGGACAATACACAACAGTCACAAGTACCCGCTCCACTTAGGAGGACACAACACAACAGAAACAAAACCATGCTCCAAATAGGATGGTAGTACGTGAACATGTAGAAGAAACAACATTTTGCATATTTCGAATAGAGCAATAGTAGGACCACACAATGACGCAACCTGAAATTACAAATTCGATAAACGATAAATAACAATAAGCAGACACAACACCCAGAACGCATGCAACGATTATTCATGTAAATGATCCATCGACAGCCACGTTTAACAACATAAAATAGAGCTAATCTAATAATGTCGTGAAACAAAAACATTGTGCAGTTAATACAAAATCGTTTCCATCCATCACAGAAATGTGAGCAATGACTGGAGGCTAATGACACGATGGTACCTTAATTTTTCGAGCCCACCGCTCCTCCGAGGCGCCAATCTTGTCAGTGACAGGTCGTATGAGATGCCACTGCAGTTGATCAATTCTTCGAATAGTTTGTTTTTCATACGGAGGGCATCCCATCAATTTTTCAGCTGCTGTTTGTTCCAATTGTGGCCGGAATTAGTGTTGAACAGGTTAATTAATGTCTCCTAGCCGTGTTTGGTGAAGCACTTGCCATTCATGTGTCCGTCAACGATAACGGACTCACGGGTAGCCACGAAGATGTTGGTTTTATATACATTCCATTGTGCATTCTTACGTGGTACCCAATGGTTTTGAATCGAAGGGCCGGTCGAGGTGGACGAGTGACCCTGATAGTAATTCTGCGATAGTTGACGGAGAAAACAAAATTTTGTTAAAGCATGACATAATCAGTGGGAGGTCGCTATTTCCCTGGACTTTGAAATTGAAAAAAAGCTTCGTTTACTTACTGGAGAAGGTCCCAATGGATCCATCAAATTAATTACACGTTAAACTCTAAGTTGAAGAAGAAGGGGAAGATGCGGAAACGAACCGATTTCTTGGCAATGTCTTCGCTGCTGCAGGCGGAGAAGAAGGGGAGGCCGAGTGCAGATTTAATTGCGGTAGGTGGTGCCGAAAATTGTGCGATTTCAATAATGGGGGAGATGTTGTAGATGCGAAAATGGTGGTTGATGCGGAACTGGTGCCACTTCTTGGCTGCAGCAGGCGGAGAAGATGGCCACGCTTAGTGCGATTTCAAGAAATTGTCAACTGTTGTATCTGCGAAAATGGTGGTTGTCACTTCGAAAATGGTGTGATTTTTTCACTACGTCCTGCGGGGAAAGAAGAGAAGGCTAAGTGCAGAGGCCACTTGTCCGTTGTTGTGCCTTCACGTCCTCACCGGTAGCTCGAAGACGAAAGTTAAAGATCTCTACCGATTTTGTTTATCTCCCGATTGTAAGGAAATCCTATCAGCAGGCGTCCGGTGGAGGATGAAGGGGAAAGGGGAAAGCACATGGTGGCTGGGGAAAGAGATAATGTGGTAGGTGGGTTTTGGATTGTACAATGTCGTTAAATACTAATGGAAGGTAAGAAAGGAAAAAAAAAATGGAGTGAAAATTGGCAACCAATATGTTTTCCTTTTTGGACTGTTACAGTCCCAATGGTCCAATTTTGAATTTTAAGTTGTTTGGAAGCAGGCCCAGA
>CADEPE010034442.1:0-14319 GCA_902829205.1 Fraxinus paxiana | reverse complement strand
ACTAATGGGGTAATTAACCCTCCAGCCGTTGCACCCACCATTTGATCTATCCTCGGCAACGGGAAGCTGTCCTTTGGACATGCCTTGTTCAGATCGGTAAAATCAATGCACATCCTGCAATCACCATTGCTTTTCTTTACCAGAACTGGATTGGCAATCCACGTTGGGTATTTTGCTTCACAAATGAACCCATTATGGAGCAACTTTAGCACCTCTTTGTTTAAGGCCTCATACCTTTCTGGATTTAAAGGTCTTCGCCCCGTTGCCGTGGTTGTATTGTAGGATTAAGTCCTAACTTGTGGCAAGTGATCTTTGGGTCAATCCCTTTCATATCTGAGTGATCCTACATGAAGACATCAAGGTTTTTTCGAAGGAATTTGATAATGTGACCTCGGATAGGCGATTGTAATTCGTGACTGATTTTGAGCTCCTTTGGTGGGTCATCTGATCCGACCTCTATTCTATCCAACTCTTCTACGGGTTCTCCACCTTTTATCCACACGCGTGGGTCCAATGAATTGAGGTCGGATTTCACCAAGCATATCATATGGACTTTTGGATTGATACTCACTTGGCACGCCTCGACGATATGTTTATTTCCCTTGACTTGCCCTACTCCATGTGGCGTGGGAAACTTAAAGGAATAATGATACATCGACACAATTGCTTTGAGGTCGAATAACAATAGTTGTCCCATGATGACGTCATATGGAGAGTTTGAGTCCATTACTATGAATTTTGCATTTAACCTAATTCGACGTGGGGTTTCGTTGACCTAAATTGGGAGCCTGATCTTTCCTTTGGCTTCAGTAAGGGCCCCATTGAGCCCTAGAATCATGTTGGGATATGGTTGCAAAAAGCTCAATGGAATGTCCATCCATTCCAGCGTGTGGACATAGAGCATGTTGAGGGAACTACCTGTGTCAACAAGGACCATAGGTACAATAGTTCCTGCTATAGGTACTGAGATTGTCATAATACTAGAGTAAGGACACGGGTCCGCATCCTTTTCTTCAAACAGGAGTTGATCGTCGAAAGCACTTCAACGGTGTTTCTCTGAGATACTGATCTTAGTAAGATCGGCAATGACTGACCTTTTTAACTTATTTCTCTTTGCTTGCTCATTTTCCTTCAACATTTAAACTCGGGGACTCGGTAAATCAGCATTGCAAGCCCTTGCTTCAGCCTGTTTCACGCGTACAATGACAGATCCGCTTGGAGTAGGAAATTTCATACAGTAATGGTAGATTGAGGTCGCAGCTTGCAGCTCATGTAACAAGGGCCTCCCTAATATGCCATTATAGTTCGAAGGGATCTATAACAATGAAGTCTACTAGATCATCTTTGACTAGGGGGTTCGCTCAAATCCACACTTAAAACAATTTGCCCCGTGCTTCAATAGGATCCCCAGAGAATCCCCGTAACCTCCCGAAATAAAGGCCGAAGGTAGTGTTTTTGGATCCCATTTGCTCACTCGTACCCCCGCAACAATCATGAGGATGACTAATGCCTCGCTTTGGTCCTATAGAACTCCGTATGAATCTTTTTCCAAAAATCCAAACCATTCCGTATACGGAGCTGTGCTGACCTTTGGTTCTGGTAGTATCACATTATAATTTTGCCAAATGCGGGCATTACACGCTTGCCTCCGTCGGCCCTTCTGGATCCTTCGAGACATTGATTTCCACTTACCAGAGTTCTAATGTCATCTCAGACGATTGTATCCTGAGCTCGCAGGCTCGTCTGAGCTAGCTGGTTTGTTCCGAATTGGTTTGGTTGTCGATTATCCGTTTGACTTGCTCCCCTGGGTTTGGCCACGAATTCTTGCAAATGACCTCGGCGAATCAAAGATTCCACTTCTTCTTTTCAGGTTTCTGTAATTGTCAGTGTAATGTCTTGTAGACCCGTGATATCGACAATACCTCCCTGGAGTTTTGACTGGGTATTCCTTCTTCCAACGTGGCGTTCAGGGGATGATATTCGTGGAATCTTTCCGGGTATGGTTTGGAACTCCCTTGGTCCCTTCTGTTCTTTCTTCTATCACGGTTAAAATCTTTATCCACTTGTTTGCCTTTCATCTGTTGTCAAGTTGGATGATTTGAATTTGGCTTGAGCTCCTTTTTATCTGACGTGGCTTCCTCAGCACTAATATGTTTCTCAGCTTGACTCAAAAACTTGTGGTATGTCCGAGGTCCATCCTCGTGTACGGACCACTAGAATCTCGTCTTTGGCCTTAATCCGGAGAGGACTGCCATAAGCGCGGCGTCATCAGAAATCTTCTCGACCTCCATGGATTGCTTATTGAATCTACTAAGATAACTTTTCAGTGATTCAATTTTCCCTTGTTTAATGCTTACAAACAGCTCTTTAGGTGTCGTTCTCGCTTTAGAGCCCATGAATTGACCAAGAAGCTTTGTGGTAAGGTCATTCCAACTCTTTATGGTTCTTTGGTGGAGCTTCATGATCCATCTTTGAGCCTTGTCTCCCAAGGTAAGCGGGAACGCTCGACACATTATGGCGTCTCCTACTTCCTAAAGCTCTATCCATCGTACCCGATTAGTTGTGGGATTTTTAACTTTTCGGGTAGAGGTTCGGCAATGATGTCCTCAGTGAAATGGGAATGAAGTTTTGTGAGGTATTCCTCCGTACTCCCTTTGTTTTTAGCTTCCAGGTCAGCAATACGTTTCTTTAAGGCAGTCATTTCAGGCTCAGGCTATTTTAATGAACGTCTAGCATGTAGGTTTCTCTTTATTTAGTGGAGAAAAAATTGCTAGCAATAGCAAATTCGTTCCTCCATACCACATAATATTGATTCTGTGCGCATTTCATAAAATATCAAATCAAATTTCGTTTGATATCTTTTAGTAATAACAAAATAATTTTTTTTTTTTTTGAATATTTATGTAGTTGGGTTGTGTTTCTCCAAAAACATCAACACAATTTTCTTCATATTAAGTTGTGCTTCTTTAAGAACAATATATCAATATTATTCTAAAATATTAAAATTGTAATTTCATCCTCTTTAGAAGCAAATAGTATTATTTCAAAATAGTATAACGTTGTGCTTTTTGGGGGGAGAAACAACAAATTAAATATATCAATTAACATATTTTACGTTGTGATAAATTATAACATGTAAATCGAATACAAAAACTGAATTTGCATAATTAATGCAATGATTATAATCTATATCAATTGAAGAAAACGTGTCACTTTATCAATTGGAATTAATACGTGGATGAGTGCACTAGAATAATTGTTTAATATAATCATACAACTTGTGTAATTAAGACAATATGTAATTCTTATACTAAACAACCAATTTAAAATAATTTGGTTGTTGTTGATGCATAGATTTCTCACGAATGTACTGTTGGATTTGAAGAACAATGAGTTGTAAACTCGTAGTCTAAATAACATGTTTGTTTATACTTTTTCAAGAGTGTTAAAGAAATATTTCTATAGAATAAATATTGATTAAATAAAGTCATGTTTCATCAAGAATATCGACATAGAATTCGTCTAGAATGTAATACGTACAAATATTATAACTTATCAATAACAACAATACAATATAATTTTTAATATTGTAATTGTATGAATTTGTTCTTTCTGGGAAGCAACAAAATAGCATAAATAAAACATTCATTTTCAAACAATGTTACAATGTTCTTTTGGAATATTGATTTAGATTGTTTCTTCTTCAAGAATAATAATATAATAATCTACTGAAATATAGTAGTGAAATATTGAACGAAAAATATTACATTGAAGCAAATATTTATCTTTTATAAATTGGTATAGTCAAAACGATATGACTAGATCGAATAACTATATCACACTTTGTTATGCAATTCAAAGTTAAGAGAATACTAATATATTCTTTGATCTAGAAAAGAAGAGTTTATTTGTAAAAGCAATTGGCTAGAATTTCTTGACTTTCTTTGATTAAAATTTTTTCTACCTTAATTTCTTTCGATGCACTATTGGGTTGTTTCTTTTTAAGCAACAATAAGTTGATCACATTATGTGACCTCAATCACTGTCTTTTAGTCCACAAGTTTTCGGTTTGTTTATTTTCTTTTGATTATGTTTATTCTGTTATTTTTGGCACATGGTTGACATCAAAACCTTCTGCTCGAGCATTCATTTATGAAAATAACTAGGATGAATGGTGTTTATAGCTTTATTATTTGACTTGAATATGAGTAATGTTTCCTTGGTATGGAATGTATCTTTTAGTGGTCTTATATTTAATATTTTGAAGAATGTTAACAAGATCTTATAATACACTGTGAATGCAGATTAGAGATCAGCAAACTTTTGCACATTTTCGATCAATTATGTTGCTCATGTTTTAGAAAGTATAGCGATTCTGTAAAAATCAGAATTAATCACAACTTTGTGATTGATTGAATTTTCAAGTTCTGTGCTTCTTGTCCATCCTTATAGTATTTGAATTATTAGAAACATTAGCAACTCCAAAATAGTACTAACAGTTAGAAACTCCAAAACATTGTACAAACTCAAGAAAATTTTAAATACGAAGGCTTATGCAAAATCAAATTGGACTCAGTGGATTTGGGAACGAATGGAATATGCAAAAGATAAAAAAAAAATGTATGAGCTAAACCGAAGTTCGCTCAACCACATAATGAACATGTTTTACGCGAACTAAATGTTGTGCACTAGCTTGTGGTCACTTGTTCCTGCCAGTGTAGACAAGCAAAATACAAGAGCATGACCACGATAATTGTATATTCAACACAAATACCAAAAATTGGAGATAATATCTCTCAATGTATAAGTGGTCCTAATAAATTATAAAATGAGCCCTAACTAAATAAAATAATAAACTTAAAACTTAAATCATGCCTCGAGCATGCTTTATGGGGTAGGAATGCAACAAATTTCAAAGAGCTTCAAACGTGATTCTATACTACATACTGTCCAACCACCACTTGCTCTTAGCTTGTTTTGACAAGGAGCATGCTCGAGAGGGCATCTATACTATGCTCACCGTACACTTATCCGTGATAAAAACGACTGTCCTTTCAAGGTTAAACATGTGACTTGGGGATCAAGTCCATCAATAAAATCACAAATAAAAAGCTTGGGATTCTAGATCTGATCATTAAGAGAAACGAATATCAAAAAAATCGACATAACCAAATAAAGAGAAATCCACTTTGCAATGCCTGAAAATGAAGGAATTACAGTACTTGATGAATAATGCTAAACACTGCTATAATTAACGGATTTTAGAGGGTGGGAAAGCAGGTGGTGGAAACTAAAGAACATACAAACTTCTCACAAGTTACAACTATAGTAATAAACCCTTGGTTGAGTCATTAAGCGTCCATTCGGTCAAATAGGAGTTTGACGTATAAACCAAAATACCCTACAATCCAGATAGACATTACTAAAATGTGATCCAGCAAAAGTCCATTAATAAGGAATCGAGTAAATGGATCCAACCATTGTGTTCGGGGTTTGGCTTATTCCCAATGCAATAGAAATAGTGTGGCATCTTAACTCAACCGCTTACCCTGCCAAAACGCAGTGTTCAAAAGATTCGCTATATGCTAAAATTTTGAATCGATATATGAATTAGAATTCTGATTAAGTACTAATAACTGTGTACAAATATAGTGAGTTCCAAATTGTTCGTATTTCTCGCGTTGAATTGTGATGCAATAGATAACAAAGTCTTGTATAACAAAAGAGCCTGGGATTCTTAATCTGATCACATTCTTTATCATTCTCTCAAATCACAATTATCATTCTTTATAAAAAGCCAGGGATTCTTAATCTGATCACATTCTTTATCATTCTCTCAAATCTTTAGATGGTTAATCATAATAGTTTAATTGTCTTATGTTTGAATACCGCAGAATATTTAAAATAGTAACGAAAGTAGTAAAAAACTCACGGTATGATCACGGAGAAACCCCAACTGGGTAAAAACTCTGGACACTTTGCCAGTCAACAATCCCATGTAAACGATATTAAATTTACAGTCTACTGGACTAGACGACGACACATACTATCTGATCTTCTAACTGCAATTACAATAGTTCTCTTGGATTATGTGATCCCACCAACTCCCAACTGTAATTTTTAAAGCTCTCCTGGATTGTACTATCATGCAGCAACTCCTAGCTTTGTGGAATCGTCTATCTCCTGTGGATACACGAAGAACACTGTGTTTTTCAACGACGGAACTCCAATCACATTTCCTTGATCTTCAGAAACTCTGATAGATACGGAGGAATCTGTAGTTTGGTATTTGGATTTATGATCTAATGTTTCTCTCACTACTAAGAACAATATACTTTGAAGTATGAAGGTTGAATGCTTCACAGGATGAAAAGAATATGGGGGGTATGTGTTTTCTTAATAATCAACCTTAGAAAAATAAGTTCTGTGGATTTTAGACATTTATAGGTAGGTTAGAGAATGAATGAGCTAGGAAAAAGCCTTTAAAATACGAATAAAAAATTTCCCGGATGACACTATCGCTCTAGCGAAAGGCTAGCGATAGTCAAGCAACAGGTTATCGCTCGAACAAAGGCGAGACAGTCAAGCCTTGGCTGTCTAGCGAAAATCCGTGCCATTTTTCCTTCTTTTGTATTCTCAAACCCTAAACCTAAAACATACACTTTTCACTTATTGCACATTGCTCCTCGATGTTTTACAACATATCAATTCTAGTCCTTTTTGTTTACAGAATAGCTAATTACATTAAATACCTAACAAACTCTCCATTTGGTATTTTGTGACAAAACTACAATCTAAGTCAAGGCAGTATTAAAAAGAGATTACAGACTCAAAAACAACCGACACAACTAATGACTGTCTTGAGAGAATTCTTCATTTTTTTAACACATGTTTCCTGAAATAGACAACTTAAATACCCAATGTAAAATGTATATGAAACAGCATTAAGAATAAATACAGTTCAAGTTCAAGTGTAAAAGTGATTTAAACGGTTGTAATTCATATTGCATATATTTCAGTTTCATATCATAAGCTAAATTAAGACATAATATCAATGCAATCCAACATACCACAACGAAGCATTGACACTACTAAAACATCAAAAACGTAATTTAGCAAATGATTATATCATAAATTCAAAAGTTTTAGATACATCAAGTAGATGAAAACATATACAAAATGTTAAAGCAAAAAAATATCTACTCCCTATATATTCCCAATAATATCTACTCCTCCTTTTTGTCACAAAATGACAAGGGAAAAGCCCAAATCTATGCAGCATCATCAGAATCAGTCCTCTCCTCGAAAGTCATGCCATCATCCCAGTGGTGATGAATCCAACAAAGTCCACGCCGAATCTATTAACAGCACCTCGAAGCGTAGTAAACTCGACAGTGTGTCGATAAACTGTAGCTCCCAGCTGTGTAAGCTCTGCCATCATCCGAGCTTGCTACTCGATCAACACAATCATCTATCCCATAAGTGCAACAGAAGGGTCAACGAAAAAGAAGCAGAAGGTGGAACAGACTCGGTAAGAGGAGGAACTGGATCAGTGGGAGGAAGAGCAGAAGTAGACAATGATGGAATATCTTAGGAAGGAGAAGCAGAGGAAAAAGTAAGAAAATTCGAGGGATCAAAATATTAGCCGGTACAGTCGGATCAATAGGCTGTGCTAGCTCAGAAAAGCATGTGACCTACTTTGAGCAATGGTAATATGGTCAATCAGCCGGGAAACTCACCTTGGAACCCCCTTTGGGAAACTCACTCTTAGGGCTATTACTAACCTATATATCAAACAAGCATAAAATAGCCCTGCCCTCGTCCCCGTGACACGAAAAGCCCGCAAAATCTATTGGAAAATGAATGAGGGTAAATCAATAGAAGAAGTATGTGACACCAGCCTTTTCCATAGGTAATGAAGAAATATGTGACACCGGCCACAGATTTGTGCACACAATGTGTAACAGAATATGGCGATCAGTAAGAAGAGAACCAATACGAATCGCACCGGGACCTCCCTCCAACGGTGTGTTAAACACTGTCGAATGGACTAAAAAGTCCGTCGGAAGAGTATCGGGAGTCAAATAAGGAAATAGGGGATGGACAACTCTGGGAATGTGAGCTATGCTCGACATAACATCAGGAGTAATCTTAAACGTCTTACCCCTAAGAAAGACTCTAAAAGATCACTAATGTTAACGCATAGAAGTCATGAATAAGTAGACTCGGTAGAGGGACTAACTCGACCAACAACGGCTCTCTACCCCGAAAAGTGAAAATGGCAGCGAGGTCGGGTGACAGGTCAGACATAATGACCTCGCGCTCAAGCATGAAAGGTCTCAAACAAAACTGTGATAAAAAAGTATTTTAGGCATTAGCAGAAATAAACCTAGACCTACTGTAAGAAGAGGAGGTACCAGGGGACGAAGCACCAGTACGTGCCCATCTGAAACAAGTAAAACCAATATACGTCAAAACCTCGATATGATATGCAAAATATGCATGAAATACATGAATGCACGCAAAACGAGACAAATAGGGTAAATGAAACATGACCTAGAATGAATACACAACTACATGCCGTGATGCCTAGACGTAGGTGACGTGAAGACATGACGTGTGCCGTGATGTCATGTCGCAATGACGTGGTGTCACCTCGTGGACCGACATAAGTGACCATGTGTGTCCCCCCCCATGTGCAAAATGAGAACAAGCGCCACACTACCAATCTATAACTCAACAATTCAACACAACTACAATTCACAACACAACCATCCTCAAACCAGCCTCAAGAACTATCCTAAACAATCAAACTCACGCAAAATTACCCCCAACATCAACCACATTCATAACTATCAAAACCACACACCATTAACTCATATTAATGCAGCCTCCATCAACTAACAATGCAAAACTGAAAACTAGATTGAAGAACAACCATCAAACCACCAAAATACAAAAATAAAAAAAAATCCAATTTTCGGTACAAAATTGTGCAAGAATTGATGACACTTTATGAGAATGCCAAAACCACGCAATGTAAATCCAAAATCAAAAGAAGAATGGCCACAAGTCGGAAAATACCAAAACAAATTGCAAAAATGATGAGTTGATGATTTTACCTTATAAATGTGTGGAAATTATGAAATGATGACGCACGGGAAATTGATGTGGGTAAGCAAAATCTGAAAGAAATGCAAAGAAAATTTGAATTTTTTGCGTAAAACCCTTGAAAAATAACGTTAAAATTCAAAACTATGGTATGTCACTCAAGCTATAGTCGAGCAATAAGCGAGCGAACCAACTTCTGCTTCTATCACTCGAGCATGGCACAGAGATAAGCTGGCGAAAGCCTGTTGACAAAAATAACATTAAATTTTTGAAAATAAAGGAAAATAGCCCCTTTTTAAAAGTTAAATTAAGCAAATTAAGCCCTTGACAACCCGATGAACTCAAACATGCATGTATTCACAAGTAAGACATTATCAATAAAACCTTTCCCACATACTCGTTCAAGTTCAAAAT
The DNA here is from genome assembly GCA_902829205.1 of Fraxinus paxiana. NCBI lineage: Eukaryota > Viridiplantae > Streptophyta > Magnoliopsida > Lamiales > Oleaceae > Fraxinus > Fraxinus paxiana. Next base: position 4,794 of record CADEPE010034442.1, on the reverse strand, counting down.
GGAGTGAGGTGTATAAGAGACTCATGCGTGTAATATTCCACCATTTATTTGAGAATATGACTCCAAACCTTAAATTTGTGAGATAGGACATGAGAACATCCCTATTAAATAAGTATATTCCTCACTCATGAAAGTCAAACCCATAAAATTGTAGGACCCGAAACGCGCTCAATCACATAAATATTCTTCTTTTCTCCCCTGAATTTTAGCATATAATTTTTATGTCGTTTTTCTCATAAATTGCATCTTATGTGCACACTTTTACTCATTAAGCAACTAAATTGACCCTGTAACGAGCTTAAGGCGGTTAACCCAAGTCAGTTGACCATAGACACCAGGTTATGAGAACCCCTCGGGCTTAATTACTCGAATCAAATAGGCTTCGAACAAACGTATAAGATGAACCAAACTATAATAATTACCAATTTATCAGGAGCGAATGTCATCTAAATGTAGGTCAATTTACGTTCAAGGTCACCTTACCAACAGATGATAGCCATCCCAAAACTCACACATGCTGTCTAGATTCACTCACAAGATCATAGATTGTGTTGTGCAGATGGTACATGAAGAAACTTATACTCAAAACTCCATATTAAATTGAACCGGTAATGGAAATGATAGTATAGAATAGATTAATGCATACTTGGTCACAAATGCTATGTTTCAGTGCACCATGAAGTGTCTAGAGCACAACATTTTAAAAAAAAAAAAAAAAACAATACCAAAAACAATAAAAACAAAGCACTAATAAGTTAGATACATGCATGCAAGAATGAATGGACACAATGAACTGCACCTAAGAAACTAATCAAGGCGAAATATGGATGCTCAAGAACCTTTAAGAGTATGATCAATCTCACGACCTTTCAGGTCGCTCTTTTTAACCCAAACATTCTTAGAAGTAGAAGTGATTTTAGTTAACCGAGTCATCATCTCAATTAAGGGGCTAACCTGATTGGCGAGAAAGTTAACATTGCTAGAGAAATCCTGATTCTTACTTCTAGTCACGAGTTTATGACACCTAGGTCTTGTATGTCCCAGTGCGCCACAATGGTGACAAGTGGAAATAAACATAGGTTTATACCTGCTCGAAGGTTGTTGCTGATATGAAGGACGGTCCTACGTTGTTTAGTAGACTTGTTCATTCTCAGACCATGCCTATTTTCAGCAAGCTTGTTCATCTCTAACAAGATTATCAAGTTTCCGTGAACCACTCATGAATGATTGGAGTTGAGTGTTAGATTTTTTAAGATCACTTGTTAAGGATTTAACTTTTGCTTCCAAGTTCTTATCAACAAGTTTCAACTCACTCAGGTTTTTGGTAGGGTCCTAACGATCACCCAAGAGTTTTTATTTCTCTCTTTCCAAATCATTAACCTTTTTCAACATAGCTTTATTGACCTTTTTTATTTTAAAACTCTCCTTAAATAATTCCCTCTGTTTATACTTTCAACCTTATCAATCTCATTATCAGACTCTATCGTAGAAATAAAAGTGAAAGTCTTGAAATTTTGTTCATCCTCACCACTAGGAGCACTCGAATCTGATTCATCGTCATTCAAGGTCACTGCTAATGTCTTACGTCTTTCTTTATTCAAACTCTTTTTCAGATTAGGATATTCATTCCTATAGTGACCTTACACTCATGACATCGAACAAATTGATTTTACTTAATGGGCGTCCTAGAGTTATTTTTCTCACGTCTATCTTTCGAGACTTTATTAGGGACTTCATTTCTTCGTTCTTGAGGCTTTCTCCTATACCTTATCACCTTCTGAAATTTTTTAACAAAATAAGTTATTTCGTCGTCCCTAAGCGTCTCAGCATCAGTAGATCCACTCTCTTCTTCTCTAATAGTATTCATAGCAATGGATTAACCATATTAGGTTGAGAAATGGTGAGTTCATAGGGTTGAAGAGATCATACGAGTTCTTCAACTTTTACTACATCTAAGTCCTTACTTTCATAAATAGCGATGACTTTCGGCCTAAACCTTTCAGGTAGGGTTCTAAGGACCTTTCTAACAATCTTGGACTTGGGGATCCATTCACCTAGGTTGAAACTCGAATTGACTATATCATTAAGCTTAGCATAGAAATCATCAAACGATTCATCATCCGTCATTCTAATTTCTTCAAATCTAGAGGTCAACATCACAGTTTAGAATTTCTGGCAGTTTTACTTCCCTCGTGTGTGGTTTCTAAAATGTCTCAAACTTCTTTAGCAGTCTCACACATTGAAACTCTACTAAACTCTTCCGTAGACAGCCATGAACAGGGCATGTATGCCCTTATTGTTCTAGTTACACTCATCTAAGTTCATTTTAATCCAAAGAGAAATATCAGTAGGTGTGACTACGCCAGCAACAGTGGTTGAAGGTAGAGTCCACCCAGTTTGAACGTTAATCCAAAAGTTTTAAGTGAAACTCTCATTCGAACTTTCCAATAAGTATAGTTGCTTCCATCAAAAGACGGAGGTATAGACAATGACTGACTCATCTAGAATAATAAAGGGTCAGGAACCCGAAATAAGTCTCTGATACCAATTGAAAGTTATGTAGCTCGCCCAAACTACACCTAGAAGGGGTGAATAGGTATAAACTCATAATTTATAAATTTTAATTAACTAGCAACATGTCACCAATTAATTATCTCTAGATGGTTAAATAAACAGTTCAATTGTCCTAAGTTTGAATACCGCAGAATTTTTAAAACAGTATCAAAAGCAGTAAATAACACACGGTATGATCACGAAGAAATCCTAACCAGATAAAAACTTCGGGCACTTCGGTGCTCCTGTACCAACTCCCAACTGTAATCTCTAAAGCTCTCCTAGTTTTTGAAATTGTCTATCTCTTGTGGATGCACGAAGAACACTGCGTTCTTCAATGACTAGAACTGATCTCCAGAAACTCTAACAGATACAGAGAACGAAGTAGTTTGGTATTTGGACTTAAGATCTAATGTTTTTCTCACCCCCAAGAACAATATACTTTGAAATATGAAGGTTGAATGCTTCATAAGATGAAAAGAATATGGAGGCTATGTGTTTTCTTAATAATCAACCTTAGAAAAAATGTTTTGTGGCGATTGGACATTTATAGGTAGGTTAGGGAATGAACGGACCGGGTAACAAGCCTTTAAAATATGAATTAAAAATTTTCCGGATGACACTGTCGCTCGAGCAAAAGGCTAGCGCCAGGTTGTTGCTCGAGCGAAGGCGAGGCCACACAGTGTAGTGATGAAGTTTCTATTTTTGAAGCTCGAACCAAGCCTGTGCAACAGTCTAGCGAAAATCTGCGTCGTTCCGTTTTTCCTTCTTTTCTATTCTCAAACCCTAGACCTAAAATATAAACTTTTCACTAATTGCACACTGCTCCTTGACTTTCTACAACATATTAATTCTAGTCCTTTTTGTTCAAATAATAGCCAATTACATTAAATACCTAACACTTTTAAAATAAATAACTTCTTTTTAAACTTGTATTTAAAAAGAAGTTATGTGTTGCGTTTTTTCTACAATTGCTTAATATTAAGATATCTAACCTTTACTAGTTGTTGTTTATGTTCTCTACTTTTTTCATCTTATTATTATCATTAACCTTTCATTAGTTATCGTAGTTGTCAATGATGATATTTGTTGCTTAGAAGTTAGGTCAATAGGGCATAAAAATATGTATTTTCCGTTCTTATTTTAAAATAAGTAAAAAATAAAACTTCAAAAGTGAGATTAAATAATTGCCCCTTATTTCGGAGCACGATAACAAAAAACTTGGATGAAAATCACAGTGTGTCAATTAATGAAATATCGATGATAAAAATACGATGAGAAAGTTGAGAACATAAGTGAAATTCATTATTATTTGTCTATTCGACAATTTTATTACAATTATGAAAACATTTAATGAAATATTTATAATTATTTGATTTTTAGTACGTGTTTATAAACACTTTTCAAATAGTGACAATAATTTGCTTCAGCGTTTAGAATACTAATTTTTTTTTGAAATCAAATTGTACTTCATTTTAATTAAATTTGTGAAAATAATATTGAATTGAAGTCAACTAAAAGTGCATATACAATCATAATAACATTAACACTTTGCAAAAGTGTTGAAGGGTTGTTTTTTGTAAGAAATTTAGTAATGGATCGGATATAAATCAGGCCACTAATTGAAAAGACACTTTTTAAATGTCATAATTTTTGCAATGAAATAATATTAGTGAAACATATTCTTTTCTTAATATGTTTTTTATTTTCGAGAAAGGGTCGTCCTTGATTTTCAATAGCACTTTTTTTACTTTTGAATTCATGCATACTGCTTCGCTAAAAGTTCAAAAATAAAGTTAAAACTTGCATGGAACAACTAAAAATTGTGCAACACCAACAACAACCAAACCAAAGCAAACCACAATAAACGCAACAAACACATTTTTTTTTTCCAAATAAATCCTCTTTCTCTGATTATACAGCAGCAAACACCAAAGCAAACCAATTTCTCTGATTATGCAGAAGCAAAAACCAAACCACAAAAAATATTCTTCCAACACAAACAACAAGACCAATCAAGTAGAGAGTGCATCAATTTGATTTGTAAGCAAAGCTTATATTCTTGTATACTATACACGTTGTTATGAAACAACCAAAATATCTCTTGTTAGAAGAAATATTAATATGCCCAGATCGTTGATAGCAATGTTGGAAATACAAGAATTTTATATTGTTTGAATACCATATGATATGAAATCAACCATCGGATTGAGATTTTGAAGTTAAAATACACCATAATTA